>ML662445.1:43652552-43858371 GCA_007570785.1 Antilocapra americana
GCCCGGAGGGGGCGCCGCTTCGGCACTCGCGCCCGCCCCCGCGCCGCCGGGCTCGGCCAGGTCCAGGAAGGCCTGGCGCAGCAGGGCCGGGCTTTCCCCCAGCGCGCAGCCGAGCGCCGAGGGAGGCTGCGGCGGGGGCTGTAGGTACGTGGGCACGGGAAGCCCGCCCGGGGTCCGCGGAGGCCAGAACATGCAGAAGGGCGGGTAGAAGGCGTCCTTGCGGCCCGCTGGCCAGAAGAGGCCCGACAGGCCGGCCTTGGGCGCCGCGCCCGCGCCGCCCGCACCCCCTAGGGCCTCGGCCGCGGCGCCCGCGTCCTCCTTTTTGTGGCACAAGCCGAAGGCGGCGGCGGCGGCTGGGAAGGTGTAAGGGTGCGGGAAGAGGCCCCCGCAGCCCGGGAACTTCTGCAGCACGCCCCCGAACGAGCCCTTGCTGGGCACCGGGATGACCGGGTAGCTGCGCGGCCCTTTGGCGCCGGCCGCCGCGCCCGCGCCGGTCACGCAGCCGCCCCCGGCGCCGCCTCCTCCGGCCGCCCCGGCGCCACCCGAGGCCGCGGCCACAGAGAGGCTGGCGGCGGCGGCGGCCGAGAGGCTGGCGGCCGCCACGACGGCCGCCTCCTGCAGCGAGTCGTCGTCGTCCTCGAAGCGCGGCCGCTTGTGATGCGGGTGCGGCGCGCCGGCCAGCTCGGCCAGAGGCGGCGGGGGCGGCGGCGGCGGCGGGGGCGCCCCCAGCAGGTGCGGGCCCAGGAGCCCCCCGCCCCCGGCCACCGCTGCCGCCGCCGCCACCGCGGCCGCCTTGACCGAGCTGAGCGGGTGGCAGGCGGGGTGCGTGCCCGGCTGGGGCAGCGCGCGCTTTCGGCTCCCGCCGTTGAACATGGCCTTGACGTCCTCCCAAGCGAAGACGAGCTCGTCCTGGGGGCTCTTGTCCGTGAGCTTGAGATGGCGGCGCCAGGAGTTGAAGTTGGCTGCGTCTGGCTGCGTGTACTTGGCGTCGGGCGTGCGGTGGGAGTGGAAGATGAACTTGTTGGGGGAGAAGTACATGTTGCAGTAGCTGCATTTGATGCACTTGGCGCGCGAGCTGTTGTAGCGCGCGGGGATGAAGCTGCCGCGGCAGCCCCAGGCGCACTCGTGCGAAACGTCGAAGGCGAAGTTGTCGGGCAGCTTGGGCGGCCTGTTTTCGCCTAGGAACGACTTGCACAAGCGCTCAGCCTCGCGCTTGGTGATCATGCCGCAGCGGCGCGAGGAGATGGGCATGGCCCCGGCGCGCCGCAGGATCTCCAGCTGCACCGGCGTGCACTGCACGCACGTGATGCCCAGCGCCACGCGGCGGTTGTGGATCTCGTTGTAGCTGAAGTTCTTGAGAAGAGTGTTGGAGATCTGCGCCAGGCACAGGCGCTCCTGCCCGTCGATCACCAACGACACGATGGGAATGCCGTAGAGGATCACCTGGCCCACCTGATTGGGTTTCAGGTTGGCGTGGCCGGGTCGCGGCTGGCTCAGCGCGTCGGGCTGGAAGGCGCTCGACGGCGATGCCAGCAGGATGTCGTTGGGCCCCGGCAGCGGGCTGGACGCCATCTCCTCCGCCGGGGAAGCCCGGGCCGAGCCCTCCGGGTCAGCCTTGGAGACTGGAAGGGAAAGGAGAAAGCGTTGGCTAGAGCCTTTTCAGTTTACAGAAGAGAGGGATGGATTGGGCGGCCAACTGAAGAGTTATAATAACTAACTTCGGTTAAGATATAATTATCACTGGGCAAAGGGACCAGGTTTCAGACACAGGGAAGTCCTCTCTCTTAAATTTCTTCAGGTGATGCTTTGGAAACGCCGGGATTTGGAAGTACTTCAGTTCTCAATATTCCACGTAAATTTTAAAACAGTCGCTTCCTACGAAACTCAAGACCTTATCCCGGATTTATGGAAGCCATTAGAATAAAATGGCATGCCTGTTAGAAATTAGGAAGTAATTATGACTATTGTAACTAGGACAGGTTACAGAAGTTACGGAAAACTGAGGCTTGGCCATTGAAGCCCAAATTTTAGAAGAGAGGCCATTCACATTTGCTTGAAAATGGATTGATTTTGGTTAAAACAATAAACCCAAGCCTTTTTAAAAAGCAATGTTTGTGGTATCTGTGGTTTCCTTGGGGGAAATTCACTGCTGGTTGAGACACAGCTCATTAAAGTAAACGAAGAGAACCCTTCTCCCTGATCTTTGCCATTAGATATTTTGATACTTCAGTTAGAAATTTTGGGGGGAAATGTACAAAGATACATGAAAGATTGCACCAAAATAGGTGTTTCAATTTTTCTAAAAGCTGCTTGCTAAACTGAGTGGTTCTGGTTCCAATAGGTCGATTAAAAAGATGAAGTTGTAGACTTGAAAATATTCAGATACTGTTTTCCTGTCATTTCCATGACAATGAGCAAATAAGTACAGGCGAGAGTGTTAAGCCCAGAAACAGGGCAAAGAAACGGAATAGTTCTTGGGGATCCTTACTGGTGGGCTTTAAAAGGCAAATTTAGTTGTAAGGTGAACCACTTTCTGTGACATTTCTTTTTCTGGTTTGTGTAGATACCTCTTCACCTGATAGAGGGGAAAAGTGCCCCATGGTAGGGATAAACCGTGGCCTTGATAATCTATGGGAGTACTGAAAGCGGAAGCCCAGGGTTGGGCCTGCGGTAAAATTCCTGTCATCTCTGGTCAGTGGGGGTACTTAACGGGGGAAAACAGCCAGTAAATTGAAAATACACCAAAAGCAAGAGAAAGAAACCTTTGTGACGACACTGCTAAGTCAAAACAAGCAAAGTGGCTCATTCCCTGAGAAACCAACAGTCACCTTTGCACAGCTACTTGTCCAGGGCAGCTGCTAAGAGTATGGTTTGCTTTGGAAAATCACCGATGGCAGTGGCATCACCACCCTCCCTCAAGTGCACTGGAGTTTGTGACCGTAGCACTGAACACACTAGCATACCCCTTTGCCCAGATGGTCATATCCTTGTCCTCTCTGGGTTCCTGTGACGTCTATCCTGACAACCTTCGTCCTTCCGACCCCCGGATCCTCAGTTCTCATTACATTCCGTGGCCTCCAGGAAGGCTGAACAAACGCGATGTACCAGAGGAAAGCTGGGCTTGTCACTTCGGATGGATCAGTATTTCTAGGGGATGGGGCGTTAAATAGCACAGTGATACCTGGGCCCGAAATAACCAGCCCTAGCTCTGCCAAATGGTCCTTCAGTGCTCATCCCCGCCCCCCAAACAAGATTCTTATCTTATTAGACCCTGGGATAATGGCAACTCTCGCTCCGGAGCGGTGTACTCCGCGGGCCTGGCCGTATCTGGGAGCTGCTCTACGTTAGAAACCCGCCGACTCTGCAGCGGTAGATAGGGCAGAAGTGTGTCCGACTGGGTGTACTCCAATTTCACCCCAAGCGCTCCCAGAAATTCCTGTCAGAGCGGAGACACAAATAAGAGGTGGTAGGGAGATTTTTTTTTTAAGTGAGCGAGGGAAGAAGAGACAATTAAAAGTTAGTTGATCCGAGGAAGCTGTCGAACTTCCTTATCCGACTTACGAGCCAACGACCCCCAGCTAAACTCCCCTGGCTCCCAAACCAATCACCGCCGAAGCCCTCCGCTGCCCCTCAACCTCACAGGGAAAATCCCACCGCTGGGGATCCCAAATCATGGACCGCGAGCTGTGCGCCGAGTGGGGGCCGGCTGGTTCCGGCAGTACCTGGTAACCCCTAGCTGTCTTTACGCGCGTGGCTGCGGGCCCATCTTCCGAGGTCGCTCGGAGGCGAAGCATCCAAGCGGGTCCTCGAATCCAGCGGGCGGGACTTCGGAGGGCTCCGCGTGCAGATGCTGGCGCTCGTCGGCGCTAACGGCGCTGGTACCCCGGCCGGCTGAGAAGGACCGCTCGAATTGCGGCGGGGCGTCCCCTCGACCGCAGAAAGTGTGGGCGCGCGGAAACCGCGGCAGGCGAGCCCCAGGTGGAGCGCAGTCTGACAGCGCCTTTCTCTGTCTCTGAACTCGTGTCGGACCGAGGGGACGCCACCCAGCGGGCAAGGTGACGTCACCGTCTCCCTGACACTCCACATTAAAGGGCTGGCATGTTACAGGGAGGGAGGAGGGAGAGCGAAAGGCAGAGCGAGCAGATCCTTTCTCAGCAGGCACGAAAGCTAACACCTAAACCCACCCGCAATCGACAACAACCTCTCCAACCCCGGAGCAAGCGCAGCCGCGGTGCTGGAGCCGCAGATCTGCTTCAGCCGTAGAGAGCCCTGTAGTCTGCGTGCATCTCGGGCACCTGGATCCCGGAGGCCCCGGATTCTAGAAGGACGCCTCTCAATTGACTGTATCCCTGCCCGTTATCGTCTGCTCCCCTCATTTCTCTGAGCCACCGTCCTTTGCGAATGCTCCCTCGGGTACGCAGCGCTCCCTCGGGTACGCAGCGCAAATCTGTAGCCGCACTGTGTCTCAAAAGATACAGGAACCACACTTAGCCAGAGAATAGACTAGTTTCAGCGCTCCACTGAAACACTGTGCAATGAGAAAAGCGGGGGAGGAAGGGAGTTTCTGAATAGCGTGCCCAATCTAAAAACTTGGAGAATGTCTTCACTTTGGAATATACATTTGCCCTTTTTGTAGGACAAGATGCAGAGTGGCATTCTCTATTTTGGAAAGTGCGATTAAGTGAGGACCCCAATGAGAGCATGTGTGCGCTCATCAATCAACTTCATTCAGAATAGTTCTCTAACCCATTTCGTAAAAGCCATGCAGGCCACCTCAGCATAAGGAAAAGCTGAGACTCGAAAGCAGGGAGGGCCCCAACCTTGACCTGCACTTGAGCAAGTTGTTGATGCTCCCAGGGAAGTAAATTCTCAGGGAATTATGTAGAAGCAAGCCCTTTTAAGAAAAGGAAATAACAACAACAATAATAATGACGGGAAAGGACCATTTCCCATCACTTCCACAAAGAAAAGCATACATACAATATAGTGAAGTGTCAGTGTATTACTTCCTAATGGATCAGCTATTAGGAGTCAAAATGACAACCTCTCCTTTATCTGAAAGGGATAAACTCGCCTATTTAGATGACATTCTAAGAATATCTACAGGGAGTGTGATTGGGAGATCTTTTAAGTTTTTCCTTTACTATCAGAGCCAAATTTTCGACTACCACCTGGTGAAACACACAGGCTTAGAGTTGGGTAGTCACACGGTGGAAATGGCTGAAAAAACAACCTCCACTAACCCAAAAGCCCGGCGGGACTACCTCATAGCATCAACAGACATCACTAAATTCAAGTATGAATGTGTGAAAGCACTTCATTAAAGGTTAGTAAAACCAAAGAGTCAACTGAACAAAAAGTGAGGGATACAGGAATTGTGGCTATGTTAAATGAATGTGCAGAAAACAGTTTCAGAGCCACAAAAATTGTAACATTTGTTTGAGGATGTTTCAAACGGCAGTGAAGTAATAGTTCACCCAACTCCTAGTTTCTGAAGGCATGAGGGGCGCAAATTGGGCTCTGTCCTAAGGGGCTAAAATCAACCGAGTGTTCCCTAAGTGCCCTCTGAGCCTCCTATCCTAAAAGAAAGAAAACTCATAGGGTGCCTGCCCAGCTCATTTGCCAAAAAAGCATCGTTTTCATTCACAAATCCATTCCTGTGGAAAGCTGAAGGCTGCCCACCCACCTGCTTTTCTGAAGTTTCCAGGGCCTTGGCCTGATTCTGCCTCCTCTCTGAGGTCAGATGATGGTTTAGTCACTAAGTTGTGTCTGACTCTTGTGACTTGTGACCCCACGGACTTGTAGGCCACCAGACTCCTCTGTCCATAGGATTTTCTAGGCAAGAATACTGGAGTGGGTTGCCATTTCCTTCTCCAGGGGATCTTCCCAACCCAGGGATCGAACCCCGATCTCCTGTACTGCAGGCAGATTCTTCACTGACTGATCTACTAGGGAAGCCCCTGAGGTCTGAGGTCTGAGGTCAGGGGTTCCCACAGAAGGAGGGCTCGAGTCCCTCACACTTCCTAGAACCCTGGGCTACTAGAAAGAAAGCCTGAACTGCATGGAAAGAAAGCCTGGAAATGGCACAAATTTTAAGACCAAAAATGGGAAGCAATGAAAAGCTTGTCCCCTCATTAATATACCGCAGGGAGAAGTGTCGTCGCTGCCAAGCAGAAAGAACCACAGGAGCTTCCCTTTTGTTTTTGCTGTTCCATCTGTGCCCCCAAAGGCTCCTTGTCCTCTACAGATCCCTATAAAAAATATTTCTTTTTGAAAAGAGAAATGGGATGAATTTTTGTCTTTCCTCCCATCCTTGGTACTCTGAGGACTGAATCCACACCTGAGTGGTACCTGTAGCCACCCCCTTACATCATCTTTCAGCATAAACATTTTTATACTTTACCTTGGTGACTTACTGGCCATACAAACCTGAGATTTTTTTTTTAATGCAAAAAAAGTTTCACTGGAAAGAGAAACTTGTGATGTGAAGTACTTTTGCACCAATAATTCTAAAGATAGCATGGCATTTTATTACCCCAGCGAGTCTAGGGCATCTGTTTGAGCTGTCAGGCCAATCATATTTTTGAAAGATTAAGGTGGAGAACTGTTATTCAACGCTAGACTCCGTGCTCCAGCGAATCCTCACCACGAGTCTGGAGCTGGACTTCGGAATTACAGCCTGATTATACGTTTTGAGTTGGTAAGCAACTTTCTGCCACTCAGTATCTCTCTGATTCTTTGCTGTCTCCTAAGCTTGAACAGGCCTCCTGGTGGTTCTTCACTGCTTTTACATTTTCTTCTTCCGGACCAGGGGCGCCTGATCCTTGTCAGTCCCTGTCCTGGCCCCTGAGACTTTGGCAAGCTCAGGGAGGAGCAGGCGGTGGCGGGAGGCAGCGGGTAGGGGCCGAGTTAATCAATGCTTTCCTATTTGAGCTGACATGCATTTTACACGTCGGGACTCTTCTCAGCCGACTAATTGATTCAAATTGTTTTATTGGTTAAACTGGTGTCACCCGTTTGCATGATCTATCACCGCACGGAGGAGAGCATTTCCACTCTCATCTCCGTTCTGGGCGGCTGCGGTTTACCCAGGCCAGGGACAGGTAAAGGAGCCCAGACACCGGACCCAAAGGAAAACCACAAACCGAGCTGGCTGCCTCTGAACTGGAGAAGCGACGCCTCGATGCAGGCGCACGCAGCGGGCGCGACTGCGTGGATGAAGGTTTCCAGCTTCAGAATTTAACAATCGGTTGAAGCGAACCCACAACCTGACCGGGGCTTCCTCCACCTTGGAAGCTATTTCCCAGAGGCGGCGTGTGATCTCTGGGGTCTAAGGCCAAAGCGGAGGAGCTGTCCGTGGTGCTGACGCGAGTGCAGCGCTCCGAGGAGTAGCAGATCCTACCGCGTTCAACGCCCTACCGGAAGAAGCCTCCCAGCCTATAATCGCTGGAGCCCTTAGATTGGGCTCTGGGCTCCAGCATGGCCTTGCAGACTTAAGAGGCAGGCAAGAGGCGACACAGAAACACACACCCTCACTTCTGCCACACCTACTCCATCTCAAAGGACTCCATCTCCAGCCACTCCCCACCCCCACACCTGTGTTTTGCATTGACCCAAAAGGAAATAAAGACCTTAATATAAATTCATTAAAATCAGAAAACAACAGACATTCCCTCTCTTTCTACTCCCAGCCTCAGTACTGGAGAGCCCATGACAGTACAGATCAAAGAAACAGCCTCTCTCCCTCTCACTTATTCCCTCTTATCCCATTCTCAGCTCTTAGGCAGAAATCTTATTGCTTCAGTGTCCCTGCAAGAGGTGTCCTTGGCATTGATGTTTCTGCATCGGGTAAGGCAAGAAATGATTTCCTGTTAGTTTCAAGTCTGCAAAAGGAGACCTGCATGGCAGGGAATGAAACCGGAAGACTAGAAGAACTAGCAGGGATGGAAGAATTCTTGTATATCAGAAAGTACAGGCAATTCAGTTAGATTGAAACTGGGTACAAATTTCTCCTCAATCACTTACTAGTTGTGGAATTTTGCTTTGATACCTAACCTCCCTAAGCCCCAGTTTCTTCATCTGCAAAATGAGGAGATTGATATGTAACCCACAGGGGTGTTGTGAGGATTAAATAAGATAATATATGTAAAATGCTTGGCACACACTAGTCACTTAATATGTGCTAGCTTTAAAAGCACTTTCCTTGGAGAATGGAGGCAAGGGTTAGGCCTGAACAGTTGCAAGATATGTTTGGAGTCTTTAATAGCTCCAGAATAAAAGATTTCAAAGGCATTTTAGTTTCATGGTGAGCATAGAGGGAACCAGGTTCCCTGGAGTAACCTTAGTTCTTTTCATTAAAATTTTATCCTGCCCCCTAATTGGTCTAGTGTTTATTTTGGATACAGGTGGCCAGAACCTTAGCTTCTGTTTGGTCAACCCATTTAAAACAAGTTGATAATAAAAATTAGCAGTGGTAATTGCTGTAATGATAATAATTGCTGATAGTCCTTAGTTCCCCCTTTCTACCCAAAAGAGCTTTCTGCAACATAGAAAGCTGAGTTTAGACTCCCTGGTTTTTCCTCCATTGCTCTGGCTGGAATTACATGAAGGAAACAAAGGACCAGGAGCAAATCAAAACCCATCCATTATGGCAGTCATAGAAGATATGAGAAAATCCTCTGAGCCTTCTCTAAAATACTGTTCATACACATGAACCCTTTTCCTGGAGCCAGAGTATCCAAAGAGAAGTACAATGAGAGCACAAACCTAAAAATCTAAATCAGAGTTGAGGAAAGGAAGAGAAAACAAATACCTTTTGCACTGTATCCCAGCCCCAGTGACCCCTTCAGTTCCTCAGGTAGCAATGACTATGGGAATCAGTGAGATTCTTTCTTATCCTTTAAACAAACCTTTATAAGAAATAAAGACTGTAGGAGAAGGAACTAATGTTTAATTTCCCTTAAAACATTCTCACAAGAAAACTTGGGTGAGTGGCAGAGAGAGCTCTTACACTACCAGTTCACAGAGGCCAAGGACTAATGGAAACATTTGCTACTGGACTTTCTCCTTTATAAAAAAGAATTCACATTTCTTCATGAATCCTCACAAGCTTGTAAATACAGCTAAGTACACACATGTGCACATAGTTTACATGAAGCAGTAAAATCCAGAATGGAACATGAACTTGGTATACTGGGTGGTTACTTAGCAAATATTAGTGGACCAAGATAAAATGGAAAGGAACACAAAATACCTGAGGACACACGTAACGCTATGGATGCATGCTCTCTGAACATACCCAGGAATGTGCATCAAAGAGGGACATTGACATAAGGAATAGCCCACTAGGCTCTCACCCTTCCTTCTCTTCTCCTTTCTCTCTTTCTGTGCATGCATATACACACACATATGTACCCGCCCCCTCCACTTCCCTCCTTCACAACATGGGGAGGAGGGAGTCCTTTGAAATGGAGGTGGTCCCAGCTGGAAAACCCCAGAGCTCATTTAGATCACATCACTTCAGGCTTTTGTCTCTGCTCCTGAATAACCTAGGCCGATACAACAAAAGGATAGGCATCTACATGGAGTTTTCATTGGCAAAGATGCATCTCAAAGATGCTGCTATAATAATGAATAACAAGGAAAGATGCTTGCCTTTTTTGATTGCCACTCCTAAAGAAGGGAGAGGAGAAAGGAGAAAAGGAAAAGGAGAAAGTGGAACAAGAAATAAAAGACTGTGGGAGAGAAAACTAAGGCGAGTATTTTAGTGGATTTATGCAAAAAGAGTCTAACTGTATGAAGACTTCAACTAACACCAAGAACAAGAAATGTGGTTTGAGGCTTTAAAAAACAAAAAACTGGCTCTTTTGTTTCAGGGAAGCAATTTAAGAAGTAACTGAGGCTGAGGATGCAGAAGGAGTGTGGAGCAGGATCTTTTTATATCTTGAAGAGAGGAGGCAGAGGAATAGGAGTAGGGGGAGGGGCTGTAGACTGTCTGTTGACATGTCACAAGAGAGAAAATGACATAGATATACATTTAACATCTCCCCAGCTGACACCGGTGGAAGGAACATTGGATTTTATTTCCTGGGGAAATGAAGACATTCCCTCCCCCCCATTTCCTGTTCTTTTCCCTCTCACTCCTCCCTATTTGAAAATTTTTTCCTTTGCCATCAAGCTTGATCCCATTAGTTAATACATTATTAAACTATCATGTGCTCTCAGGCTGCCCAATAAGCATCATGACTTCAGCTTTCCTCCTGCCTGCAGTTGTTAGCTCAGTGGTAGCAAAAGGTGAAATTAGATATTAGCAAAATAAATCCCAGGGTAGAGGGGGGTAGAAATCTGAGTCATTGATTTTTTTCCCCTGAAAAGAATAGCAAGCCCTGAATATTCAGAGAGAATATTGAGAGAAATTTTCTATTTTTGTGTATTTAAAAGTACTTCTTAAGCAAAAAGGCTTTCCCTCTTGAGGTTAGGGGTTCAAAGTGAAAGCAGAGCTAACCAGATCAAAGACAATAACCAGTCCCAAACTTTTGCAAGATGTATTATGATATCATCGACAAACTCTTAATGTTGGCAAATAATTAAATTTTCCATCTTTTAGAACTGTGTAACCTTGGGTGTCTTAGAAACAAATTGTACAAACAAACCATGGAGATGAGCACTGAGGGTTTCAGAGGAGATATAATGAACCAACTTTAATTACTAACTTGAAATTAAAAATGTAATATACAGATTTAAATTTATTTTCACCTAAATTGTGTATAAAATTATATGGCTTTTGCAGGCTAAGAAATGCTTTGTAACCAGCCATGCTACTAAAAAGTCTGAAGTAGTTTCCAAAACTGAGTTCCCAGACTCACACAGTAATAATGATACATTTATCATTACTGATGACCACCTACTGGGTAATTATTGCTTTGTTACTACTATTACAATCAAGAGATTTCTTTATTTACTGTTAACATTCACTTAAAACTGAATGTTAATGACTGTTCTGAATTCACCAAAGAGAGTTTTCTGTTATATTTCAGAAGTACTTACGTTCTGATTCAGAAATGGAAAACCATCTTATTACAGAGAGGAAGGTTGGGCAAGCACTAGGCTCTCACCCTCTCGTGAGAATGAAAACAGCATTTGGAAGAATTCTGGAGCAAAATTTTCCAGCTCAGAGTTGCAAAAGGTTAACATAATGCAACCACTTGACTTGTGCTAATTATGTAAGTATTTTATTACAGGAGATTCATTCATTATTGATACTTGTTTGCAGTAACTTCCTGCTTGGGGGAGTTATATTTTATATGAGAAGTAAACAACCCTCGGCTCCAGGGCTGGCCTCCTCTCCTCCAGATCTGATTTCCTCCCACCACTTTGTCTAGTTTCACAACCCTGTTGGGTTGTTGTATCCCTACTGGGGCAAAAAGACAATTCCCTAAACTGTCCTATTCTTTCTCCCTTTCCCTTCTCCATTCAGCACTTCCCAGTTCTTTAAAAGGTAAGAGCTCAGGGTTTGAAATGTTGGGATGTGGATGAAGTAGATGAGAAAAATTGGTTTTATAATGTTTTCTTTCATATCACACGATGACATGTAAGAATTTTCATTAAAAATCTAGACTCCTTGAGGCCACCAACCTACCTTGGAAGCTCTTCTCTGCTCCCACCCAGAAAAGCCAGGCTGGCCTTTGGTATATCCAAATCTGGTCCTTAGGGAAGTAGGACTTCTAGAAGTTGTTAACCAATGGAAAGGCTACAAAAAAGGCTCCTGCCTACCCCTAAGTCAGAACCTAACCTCAACCAGTGGTGGTTGCTACAGTCAACAATATTTTCTTCCCAGGGTCTGTGACAAGTTGTATTAGGAAAGGACATGACTTTGCTTGCAGAATGGACTCACTGAAGGCCTGAGGATTGTGCTGGATTCTTGGCATAAGGGTCCTCAGAAATTTCACTGTGAAAGCATATGCTGGCCATCTGAGCCTGGCCATCTGGTGAGAGGCCACTGTTTCCTAAAGGGGTCAAAAGACTGGCACTGGCCTCCAACCTAGGAGCAAGGGTTTCCTCTTGGGCTTTCTTCCAGATTCTGAGACCCCTGCCTTAGAGTCTCAGTTCAGAACTGGGTGAATACAAGGTGCCAGAGGTCATCATGCTTAAGACCCTCAAAGGAAGTCAGGAATTGGAGATGGCAGAGGGGCACAGGAAGAGCATTTAGCAGTGGTGTGTGTGTGTGTGTGTGTGTGTGTGTGTGTGTGTGTGTGTACTACCCTGTTCTTCAAGGTTCTAATGTGGAACGATGTGAATGAACCAGCAAGAGGCTGAAGTCCCAAAATTTCAGACAGGTTTAAAAAATAATGAAATGGTATAGTTTGGGATGGAGTGAGGAGGTGGCTTTAGGAAGGTGCCTGCAAACCGGGATTGGGCAGGACTTGCCAAAGAAAGGCCTGGGCAGAACTGACAGAGCTCGAAGCCTAGGTTTACCCCTGTGTCTCTGTTATCTAGCCTACAACTTCAGCACTTAGGGGATGACAGATGGGAGGAGGATGACTAGAGGTTCAGAGGGCTCTGGGAAGATAGGTCTGGGCTAGGGGAGGGAATGGGTAAAGTGCTGAGACTGGGTCTTGGATGGGTGCTCCAGGCTTGGTCAGCACAATCCCCATTCCCCTGGGTGCTTTGCTTCCCTGCTTCTACCCCATGACTGGGTGCCTGGGTGGAATCGCTCTGCCATCGACGGAGAAACGCCGTTCCCAGCAAGGCTTACTTAATGGTCCTTTAACAAACTCTTCGATCTCTCTTTGGCCGCCCTGACTCTTCAGTGCCGCCTCCTCCTTCCTTTCTCCACTGCCTCCATCAGTTATTTATGACCAGTGTTAATTATTCACGAAAAGAGAAAACACCAGCTTTGGGAACTTAACTAGGAGCATTTGGGGGTTTCTGCCTTTCCCGCCTCCGGGTGGGCTTGAGTCTTGGGGATTTTCAGTTTGGTTGGCTCCTGCTTTGAAGTGGGGAAAGGGAAGCCCAATGGTTGGGCAGTGGGGACGCGGGAGGGTGTACTCCTGGTCTGGGTCAGCTCCAGCCTCTGCCTGCGAAGTGTAAACTCCGGGTCAGCGCCTGCTCTGCTGGCCAGGTGTGAACTCCCGGGACCGGAAGTTACCAGGAGCGCTCGAGGGAGTCGCTGTCCCCAGCTTAGAGGTGCTGAAGCCACACGTGGGCTCTGGGGCTGCGGGCTGTTGGGGTGTGGGAGGGAAGATGCGGCCGCAGTTCCAGGCAGAGAAGTCTCTTTCCACAGCTTCTTGGGGAAAAAAAAAATCTTCTTTCTCTCTCTCTCCAGTCCCCGCCCCACCCCCGCAAGTGACACTAGAACGTTGTAACCAAAGATTAATTGCCTTAATCAAATCGACCCACCCTCTGCAATTAATCTTTTAGCAACAAATTAGAGACAATTTACCTCAACCTTCCGGGTCAGGCGGAGAGAGGAGGTAGGACCAACAGGGTGGAAGAGTTTGACAAAATCCACAAACGGTGCGGGTGGGGACGGGGGATGGGTGTGCATTTAAAGCGGGAGGTGGGGAGTGAGGAAGGAAAGGAGGTAGGGGTCAGCTGTAGGGTTGTGGCGGCGATCAGGAGTTCCTGGAGTCCCCTTCAACTCAGTTTTCTCTAAAGGAGAGGAGGCCGAGCGCGGAGGACCGGGCCACTTACCTGTCTGCGCCGCCCTCGCGGTCTTCAGCCTTCCGCGCGCAGTCCGCCGCTCCTGCCTCGCGCTCCGCGGCTCCACCGCCGCTCTCCGCCGCCCGCGGTCCTCTGCACTCCCGCTCGCGGTCAGGTTTTCCGCAGCGACTCTGTCCCGTCCCGACTCTCGCGTTCTCTGCGGTCTTCCTCAGACACCTAGCCCTTTCTACTCCCTTCCCCGCCAAGTTCGTAAGTTTGGGGTGGGGGTCGCTCTCCTGGAGCCCAGCTCCTCCGCTTAGCTTGCGCAGATCCGCACCCCCCCAACCCCACTCCCCAGCCCAGACCTAGGTCTCTGACGCCGCCTGTTGGTCAGGCAGGGCAGGGCAGGGCACGGAGAGGAGCGCTGTGCCAACCTCGGCTTCCCACCCGTCACCCTTCCACGCCCAGTGGCACAAACTAAAGGAAGGGAGGCCAGGGTTGGAGGCCTGAAAACTGGAGCGGGGCCAGAGGCAAGAGGGAACAATTTGCTCTGGGGGCGTGCAGCCCTGGCAGGCAAGCTTGGGCTCCCTGTCAGGAGAAGGGTTATCGCAGGGCGCGCAGGTGCGCCTCTCTCTCGCTGCTCGAGGGCCTAAGCTAAAAGCCGGCACCCTCCCCCAGGCCTCTGGGGAAAAGACCACCTGAGGTGAGGTCAGGCCCAGAGGGCGAGGTCCACAGGGAGCACTGGTCGCGGGCACCCTTTATGCGTCTTCAGCAATGGGATGGGGCGGGGTGGGGAAGGGTGCCAGAAAACTGGCGAATGGAGAATTAGCCTATCTCAGCATCACCAGGGAGAAAAGCTTTGGAACCAAATTCATACGCTGCTTTTAAAAGTTAGCCGAATCCATCTCGCTATGAGTATCAGGCACTTGGTGGGGAGAGTCCAGTCGAAGTCCAGGAGGGATGGTGGGGATATGGGCCACATTTGGGAGTACTGGGGTGTCAAAGAGGCCGTCGTTCTGGCGCCTGCCTGGTCCCACCCTAGGCAACTTTCGAAACGCCGGCGGTCTCATCGGGTCCCTCTTTCCTTGGAACTTTGGGAAGCCTCGGTCTAGCCCTGAGTCCGCAGAGACATCCACGGATTGGAGGTTCCTCCCTCACCCCCACCCCTCACCATTCTCATCCTGTCTTTTTCATTGAAAGAATTGATGGACTGTTTCTCCGCTCCCCCCTCCTTCTCTAATAAACGCTTCCCATAGATTATTTGACGCAGAGAAGGAAGGCGGCTGCTTAAAAAACAAAAAGCCATAGCCCTAATGAGTTCAATTACAATGTGGTAAACACATTGCCTCTACGCTTTAATTAAGCCTGCTGCCCAATTTTAACTCATTAGTAATTCATTAAGAGAACAGCCCGGTGCTGGCGGGTGGAAGGCACCGCAGACCGACTGTGCGCCGTAGTCAACACGCACGCGAGCCGCTGCCGGCTCTAGCGCTGCGTGAGAGCAAGTCAGGTTTGTAACCCTGTGACTTCATGCACTAGACTGATCTCTCCTAGACTCACGGGTCTCAAGTTCCCTGGGCATGAGGCGGGGTTTGCAGACCTGTTGGGTGGGTAGTGGTGATGTGGGGCTCAACCACCGTGGCGGGGAAAATCTCTGGATTACATGCGTCTTTCACTCCCCAAGTCAAATCTAGCTTCCAGTTGTGATGCACTTATCCCCTTGCTTCTTTCACTGTGTACAAACTTCTGGAGAAAAGTCTAGAGCTGACCTTAGCGCCCAGCTCTGGATACCCGCTGCAAGCTTCGGGACCCTCTGACCCGGAGAAGCTAGGATATAAATCAGACGGTGATTTTCTTTTTCTCTGGGATGCAGGTAGAGGGAGGAGACTGTTGGCTCAGAGAAATGGATATCTGAATGGTAAACTCAGACCTATTCTATCTTTCGATCTCTACTCTACGCCTGAGAGCAGGACTGGGGTTACAGCCACATCTGAAACTTTGTCAGTTGAGACCGGCCCTCTTTACGGAAAAGAAACGGGGACAGAGAGTTGCTCAATGAATTACGCACAGGCAACGAGAACTCTTCTAGTCTTTCCACTTAATAATCAAGGGACATAGTGCAAACGTTTCAACTGGAGTCGTTCCTCTCTCCTTCCGCTCCTCTTCCGCGGCGGGTTCTCGGAAGAAAGTTCTGGCGTGTTCTGAGCGTCCCACCTTTTGGGTAGGACGGAACTCGTAGGTTTCTAGGCTCCGGTGTAGTTTCCAAAGAGAAGGGAAGGGCCAGTTTTAAGCGGTGCGGCTTTGGTTTAGAAACGGGTCTTCCGCCCCTTTTGTATTCCTGCTCTGGGCGCCTTCTTTCGCTGGGAGGAAGAATTTGGCCTCGCGCGGCGGCCTACCGCGCCCGCTGGGTTTTCCTGTCTCTTTTCTCCCCGCGCAGGGCTAGCCCGGCTCCGCCTTCCGCAGGCGGCCCGGGACTCCCCAGGCTGTTCTCAGTGCGGACCATGGCCCTGCCCCCTGGGCCTCACGCAAATGCAAGAGGCCGTTTGCCCTCTACATCCTGAATCTTCTCCTTAGGGTTGCCAGTGCCTCTGCAGGCCCTGGGCCGTTCTCGTCTCTGCCGTGAGCGGCAACTCATCTTGGAAGGCAGAGGATGGGTTGGATTTCTTTTCCGCGGAGGGCATTGCATCTCGCAGCCCAGTCGGATGGCGTCCCAGAAGCTCAGGGCGCGAGTCCGAGCTTGTCTGACTAGTTTCTGTCCGGTTGGAAAGCTTAGGAGGGCGGGGGATAAAGCCTTTAACTTTCAGTCTACTCCACCCCTTTCCTCTCTCTGCCTAGAGGCAGGAAGTGCTGTGGGAACAGACTGGGAGTCTGAGAACCGGGGTCATGCCAGGCTTCGCTCTCCCTGGATTCCCCAGAGTCGGCTGGGGAGAACCGTGTGGCCCAGCAAGGTCTCGGCACTAGAGATTCGCGGTGGACCGGGTCACCGCAGGGCGAAGGCGGGGCGGGAGCTTCCTGGCGGGTGTGGCGCACACGGGTGCAGACCTAGGTCCGCGATCCGAGGCTCAGCAGAAGGTTTCGTGAGTGTCGCTCACTGCTGCTTTTCGCCGCTCGGCCCTGGTCCTTCACCGCGGCAACAGCGCCTTCCCGCGCCCCGAGGACTGGCCGGGCGGGATTTGCCTGGAGGAGAGCCTCTCTCCAGCCCAGAGTGCTTTGAAAGTATAAAAATCGGATGCCTACCTTAGGCGATCAGGGCGCCTGAAATGAAGGAGGGCGGCAGTGGGATGAGAAATGCGTGTAAGTTGACAGCCTCGCAGGAAACCGCTCTCTTTCTTGGGATTTCCGGGTTTGGAGTCCAGTTAGATGTCTGAGGGGGACTCCAGGGCTCTCACCCGTTCATCCTCTGCCAGGGAGAAAGTTGCTGGGACAAAGGTTTCAGAAAGGTCCCTCATGCCCAGTGTTAATTACAAGGGAAATAGAGTATATTCCTTCATTTTTCCTCTTCCTTAATGAAAAAAGACAGGGAGGTAGGATATAATTTATTTCTGTTGACAGTGGGATAAATAAGTACGTTTTTGGATTACTAAGAATTGACTCCTGGGGGAGGATGGCATCCTGACATTAGGTGGAGACTCTACAGTTGGCTTTGGAACTAGGAGGTGGCCTTGTTTATCAAGTGCTTTTGTCTAAGCTCCACTCCAAATAGCCACTACCCTCTTTTTTCTACCTGAGAACAAAGGTAAAGGAGGCTGTTTAGGGTGCATAGCTGCTAGGGATTTGCCTGGGTCAACTTAAGCTAACATTTGGCTGCTTGCAATTTGCCTTCCTTCTATTTGTTTTGCAGCCATCCATAATACCAGCTACTGTGAAGATATATCCTTAGATATCAACTGTCTGTTAGTATGCTAAAATTATTTTTAGCTTTCTTGAAGGGTGTCTTCAGTTGGCAGACCTATTACCCCCATAGTTTAGGTCTGTAAATTGAGAGAGAAGGGTGGGGAGAGAGGAGGGGAAGAAATAGGAGAGAATCAACTCTTTGGAATGGGATAGAAAGCAAAGACATTTATTAGTTCCCAATAATCAGGCTGGTAACTGTGTACAAACCTGGTTTAACAGGAACTGAGAGAGCCTGGGCACTTGCTTATAGAAGGGAAGACGGAAGCTGGGAAAAGCATTGTGAGACTGTACTAGTAAAACAGGAAGTGTAATCTGACTCGTGTTAGAGATATTTATTGAAGAGAAGGAAAAAAATGGGTCCATGATTAAAGAGTGTGGCTTGGAAGGGGGTGGGAAATACAATCAAAGAGGACAAATATCTGGACCCAACCGATGTATACAATTGAAGAAAAGCTCTAAATCAGGAGCTAGGGGAATGTGCATCAAACCTGAACACTTGGGACTTTCCCTCTAGGTGTGCGTGGGACCTGAACTGTACCCAGAGCTGTATGCATGGAAGCAGATGGACTCAAGCTCCACCAGGCACCAAAAAACCTGGCAGGCTGATGACTCTTGTCTTCTTCTGTCACACTGAACTCTGTGAATGTTTTAACTGAAGCCTCCCACGAGCAAGTTTCCTGTTTCTCTGTGTTTTTAGGCCCAGACGAATGTTTGTTACTAAGATTAAACCGACAGTAAGTCTTAACCCTTGAAAAATGGGATCTGTGAAAGCAGACAGTAGGAGATTTTTATCTGCCTAGTCAGGCCTGTAAGGTTGTGGCAGAAACCTAAATATTTTAGGCCCATAATCTAGCTTGGCCCTCGGGCATATCAACACTGTCTTGGTCTGTTCGGGCTGTTATAATAAGTACCAAAGACTGGGTGGCTTATAAACAACAGAAATTTATTTCTCAAATAAATTTCTGGGAAACTAGGAAGTCCAAGATCAAGGCACCAACATAGTCAGATGAGAATACTCTTCCTAGTTCACAGTTGACACCTTTGTGCTGTGTCCTCTCCCGGTGGAAAGAACTAAGGATCTCCCTGGAGCCTGTAATCCTGTTTATGGGGGTTTTACCATCATGACTTAAGCACCATCCAAAGGTGATTAAGTCTTGATACCATCATCTTTGGGGGTGTGTGTCAAGATTTCAATATGAGTTTTGGGGGAACACAAACATTCATTCCACAGCACTATCCTAACTGTGATATATTATACATTTGCAATGTGCATGAAATAATTTGTCACATGTAGTTTTAATAGCACATTATTAACTCAAGCTGGAATCAAAATTCCTGGGAGAAGTATCAATAACTTCAGATATGCAGATGATACCACCCTAATGGCAGAAAGTGAAAAGGAACTAAAGAGCCTGTTGATGAAGGTGAAAGAGAAGAGTGAAAAAGCTGACTTAAAACTTAACCTTCAAAAAGCTAAGATCATGGCATCCACTTCCATTACTTCATGGCAACTAGAAGGGGAAAAGTGAAAGCAGTGACAGATTTTATTTTCTTGGGCTCCAAAACCACAATGGATGGTAACTGCAGCCATGAAATTACAATCATCTGCTCCTTGCAAGGAAAGCTATGACAAACTTAAACAGTGTATTAAAAAGCAGAGACATCATTCTGCCAACTAAGGTCCATATAGTCAAAGCTATAGTTCTTTCAGTAGTCATATAGTGATGTAAGAGTTGGATCATAAAGAAGGCTGAGTGTAGAAGAACTGATGTTTTCCAACTGTGGTGTTGGAGAAGGCTCTTGAGAGTCCTTTGAACTGCAAGGAGATCAAGCCAGTTAATCATAAAGGAAATGAACCCTGAATATTCATTTTAAGGGCTGATGCTGGTGTTGAAGCTCCAGTACTCTGGCCACCTGATGCAAAGAGCCAAGACATTGGAAAAAAACCTTGATGCTGGGAAAGATTGAGGGCAGAAGGAGAAGGGGGCGACAGAGGATGAGATGGTTGGATGCAATCACCGACACAACAGACCTGAATTTGAGGAAACTCTGGGAGACAGTGAAGGACAGGGAAGCCTGGCGCAGCAGTCCCTGGAGCTGCAGAGAGTCGGACGCGACTTAGTGACTGAGCAACAACAAACTCCTAAGTGCAGTGCTCATCTCTCCTGCCTTTTGGAGGACACATATTCTGTATTTATCTGGCTAGCTCAGAAGCAAAAATGTATTTAATATAACAAAAATGTCAGATTTCACTCTTCCATTTTTATATCATATGAAATTACTTGAGAGTCAAGCTATCCTACTGCAATAGGGCATTGAAGGAGGGGTTGATATAATTTCATCTTTTTTTTCTTGCTCAGGGAGACAATAAATACCCCACAGATTTTTTTTTTAAAGCTTGCTATAAGCAAGAAGTAGTAAGAATTGACAGAAAGGATTTTGTATATGCCCAAAGTGTTAGATAGAGGAGGTGCTTAGTCACTCAGTTGTATCCGACTCTTTGTGACCCCACGGACTGTAGCCTGCCAGGCTCCCGTGTCCATGGGGATTCTCCAGGCAAGAATGCTGGAGTGGGTTGCCTTGCCCTCCTCCAGGGGATCTTCCCAACCCAGGGGTCACACCCAGGTTTTCCACAGTGCAGGTGGATTCCTTGCTGTCTGAGCCACCAGGGAAGCCCAGATATAGGAAGATCCAGAGGAAATTCTGGAATTTCAGAGGCTCAGGCAAAAAACATCTGCCCCTCAGAATAACTTCCTTGCTACCTTGCTAATACTTGAAATTCTACCATTTTTAAAGTCTTCATTGAATTTTGTTGCAATGTTGCTTGTTTTATGTTTTGGGTTTTTTTTTTTTTTTTTTTTTTGACCACAAGGCGTGTGAGATCTTACCCTCCCAATCAGGGATAGAACTCGAACTCCCTGCATTCAAAGGGGAAGTCTTAATCACTGCACTGCCAGGAAGTCTCACCAAGATTATATATTTTTATTAGCTTGAAGGTGTAAAAAGTGTGACAATGGCAGGCAGCTGGGATTAGAGAGAAAGTGGTGCAATCCACAGAGGGAAAGAGAGCAGGAGGAAAGGGACCTAGAAGAGGATGCACTTACTTTACCAGTTTCCAGGTTTAGCCCTGCCCAGCATTGGGGGAGGTACCTAGGGGTTCAAACATAATGTCAACAAGACCCCTTAGCGTCACTGACTCAATGGACATGAATTTGAGCAAACTCTGGAAGATAGGGGAGGACGGATGAACCTGGAGTGCTGCAGCCCATGGGGTCACAAGGAGTCAGACATGACTTAGTCATTGAACAACAACAACAAACTGGCAAAAGTGGAACTAAGTGGGAGGTTATTTTAATTGGAGGCTTGACCAACTTAGGGAAGAGTGGGTCACCTGGTCTAGCCTCTTACTAGTGTTTTTGTGTGTGTATGTGTGTGTTGAGATTTGGTGCCCCAACTGAGGAAGTCATAATGTAATTCTTTGCAGGATATTTCTTTCTGTTCTTTCCTGTACCCCATTCTTTGGGGACTTTCTGGGGAGAGTGGCCTGGTTCATGTTGTTACCATGTTTTATAAAAATTTTCCGTTATTTTCTAAGGATAATTTTGTGTCATCATCTGAGTTTCATCTCTGGTTCCTCCTCCTTCAATATGACCGTTTCGGTCTTTGGCGATTTTTCCTTCCTTGGATCTTTTCCAGCCCCTGGACTTTCTACTAATTGCTTTATCATTTACAGGCTGCCTAGTTGTTTGTGTCCTTTCCTGTGTCTTAAGTGTACCTTCAACTGCCAACAGAAGTACAGATGTCTCAGTGGCCTATGTGGAGCAGAAAGCAGACAATAGCTATCTGTTATATGTAAACTTCTGTGTTGATCTTTTATTATTTGACATCTTTCCTCCCTGACCTTTGAGATTATCTTTCAGTTTGGCATTCACTACAGCACATAGAGAAGTGCAGTGAAGAAATGAAGTGAAAGTTGCTCAGTTGTGTCCGAATTGTTGCGACCCATAGACTATGCAGTCCATGGAATTCTCCAGGCCAGAATACTGGAGTGGGTAGCCTTTCCCTTCTCGGGGGGATCTTCCCAACCCAGGAATCGAACCCAGGTATCCCATGTTGCAAGCGGATTCTTTGCCAGCTGAGCCATAAGAGAAGCCCAAGAATAGTGGAGTGGTGGCCTATTTCTTCTCCAGTGGATCTTCCCGACCCAGGAGTTGAACTGGGGTCTCCTGCCTTGAAGGCTGATTCTTTACCAACTGAGCTATGAGGGACGCCCACATGGAGAGGAGATGGTCAGTAAACGGTCACTGACACTAACTTATCCTAACATTTTCCTGTACCTGTGATTCTCAGGGGAGTAGGCTGGCCTACAGGAAACTTTGGGGGATTCTAGCAGTGCAGTTTTATAACCAGAAATCTTTCCATGGCAGTAGGGGACTTGGCGTGTGTTGAACACAGAAATGACATAAATCCTCTGAGACTCTACTAACTTAGCATCTAGGGCGTGGGCTCCGTAGTAGCCTGTACCTGTCAGTGTCAGTTAATGTTGTTAGCATCACATAGACTATTCTCTTGGCCTCTGATTCTTAGCATTGCATATTATTGAGGCATTTTGTGGTCTCCTTCTCTCACCTCACCCACCTAGCTCACACTTTGGTAACGTTTCTAATGATGATCTCTTTAAAGGTCCGCTTGTAAAGCCAGCGCACTCCAACAGGCTTGGCCATGTAATTTGCTTTGGCCAATTACATATTTGGAAATACAAGCAAAGATCACTGTGGGAACTTTAGGAGCCCTCATGTTCTTTACCATGGTCTCTTCTCCCTTTGACCTGACACTGGGAGTATTTTGAAACTTTCATCAGCCTGGGTTGAAAACAACATGGAATGGCCCTGCAACAGACATGTTGCTTGACTGGGAAATGACCTGGGTAGACTGCGTGTCTATGTTGCCCTTTCCTTGAATCTGGGCTGGCTTGTGACTTTCTTTGACTGTTAGATTGTGGTGGAAGTGACATTGAATGAGCTCCAGAGTCTAGGCCATAAAGTGCTTTCACTTTCCTGGGACCCAGCTGCAATGAAAAGAAGCTTGGATTAGACCACTGGATGAGAGACTTTATGGAGACAGTTCCACTTTCTAGCTGTTCCTACCAAGGTGAGGCCAGGTTAACTTGCAGCTCCCTCTGACCCAGCAGATGAGTGCCCATAAAGTGCCCAGTCAGACCACCGTATTGTGAAAAATAAGAGATTGTCATAATCCATTAAGACTTGGGGTGACTTGTTGAAGCAATAAATAACTAAACTAGGTCTTTGTTGTAAGCAGCTAAGATTTTTGGTCACTTATTTTTAACCTCAGCCTAACTTGGCCTCTATTGACTAATAAAGCTAACAATGTGGTTTAAAATTTTTTAAATTATTTTTGATTTTTCATATCTTATTTACTTTATTATTTAAATCTCAAAGATTCAGACACAGCTTAGTGAAGGAACAACAGTAGTAAAGAAAACAAAACTATAAGTTTGTTTTCTATATCTGTGAGTCTATTTCTGTTTTGTAAATAAGTTCATTTGTATATATTTTAGATTCCATATGTAAGTGATATCATATGATAGTTATCTTTCTCTACCTTGCTTCACTTTAGTATGATCATCTCTAGGTCCAGTCACGTTGCTGCAAATGGAATTATTTATTCTTTTTTATGGCTGAGTAGTATTCGATTGCATGGATATACCACATCTTTATCCATTCATCTCTTGATGGATATTTAGGTTACTTCAGTGTCTTGGCTGTGTGTTTTAACAAAATAATCTGGTTTGTTTAAATGGATTTATTTTGATTAATGATGTATTTGAATCTATTTCTATCATTTGTTGATATTATTGATATTTCTCTGGCTTTTATGTTTTCCTCTTCCTTCCCTTCTTTTGGATTGAGTTTTTAAAACATGTTCTCATTTTATTTTGCCCTTCTTTTATCATTTATATGTTCTTTTATGATTATCCCAGTCATTTAAAATTGCCCAGTTAACTTAACAAAGCCTAAATATCTTTATCGTCTTCTCGAACAATACAAAGATTTTATTTATTTATTTATTTTTATTTGCGTGTCATCCTTGCGCAGGGGCCATGCTAATCTTCTCTGTATCGTTCCAGTTTTAGTATATGTGCTGCTGAAGCGAGCACAATACAAAGATTTTATAATGCTTTAACTCTGATCACCCCTTGTGCCTCTTATTGGCCACTATTGCCTTATATTTAGTTCTGTTGGATTTTAGTCTTGTTTTTTAGTCACACAACTTAGACATTATTAATGTTGTTTTTATAACCAATGCTTGTTTATTTTACTCACACATTTATCCATGTTTATTCATACATATGTAAATACTTTTTGTCTATTACTCATCATTCCTTTTCACCTCTGGAAATTATTTTCTGTCTGACAAAAGGACACCCTTAGGCGTTTCCTTTAATGAGAATTTCTTGGTAGTGTGTTCTTCCTTTTTCCTTCTCTCTGTTTAAAAAGCTTCCCCCCCCCCACTCAGTTTGTGAAAGATAGCTTTTCTGGCTGTAGGATACTAAGGTGACTGTTGTATTCTGTTAGCTCATTGATGACATTAATGCACTGGGTTCTGGCTTTCGTTGTTGTACTGAGAAGTCAGCTGTTATTCAAACTGCCATTCCTTTATAGGTGAACTCTCACGTCTTCCAGCTTATTTTGAATATTTTCTTTTTGTCTTTGGTGTTTTCTAGTTATACTGTGATGGCTCAACTTATTTCAGGCTTCCTGATTTTGAGGATTGATGTTTTATCAACAGTTCTGAAAAATTATTAGCCATTATTTCTTCAAATATTTTTTTCTTCCATACTCTGTCTTTTGTGTCTTTTAGGAACTCTGGTTAGCCATATGAGAAGCCTTCTCAATCTACCCTACATGTCTTGTAAACTCTCTGCCCTGACTTCTGGTTAATTTCTTTAGATCTACCTTCCACTTGACTAATTCCTTTTTTTAACTACTATTAATTAAGCAGTCCATTAAAATTTCAAGTTCAAGTTTATGTGTGTATAAAATATATATAAACTTTAGACTTCAGAATTCTTGCTTTCACTTTATCTTTATTGTCACTTTGTTATTTGTGTGTTTCTTTTGGTTTCGCCACCTCCACAGTGCATTTAAAAATATAATTTTGGGGAATTCCCTGGTGATCCAGTGGTTAGGATTTGGCATTTTCACTGCCATGACCTGGGTTTGATTCTTGGTTAAGGAATTAAGATTCTGCAAGCTGTGCAGTGTGGCCAGTATAGTTATATATTATTATAATGTTTTATATACACAATTTTACTTTACATATGTATAAATATAGTATACATATACATATATACATAATATTTCTGGAATATCTCTTGTTGCTTGCACATATTTCTGAGTGTCTCTTTTACTTCATAGCTATAATTACTAAAGTTAGCAATGTAGTTACTGTTTATTTTGTCAGGTAATTCCATCATCTGACGTTTACGTAGGCTTGATCTGCTATTTATGTTTTTGCTAGTCCTAATTCACAATGTTCTGGTTTCTTGTGTTTTATGATTTTTATCTATGAGTTGGTCATCTTACTTGGAATTTTATCTGTGGGAATTCTTTCTTAAGTTATATTTCTCTAGTGAGGACTTGAACTCCTTTTGCTGGTTGCCTGGACACCTGGGACAATTTTTAAAAACAAACTAATTGAGGCATCACGCACATAGCGTAAAATTCTAAACATACAGTCCAATGAGTTTTAGTATGTTTACAATGTTGTGCAAACATCATCACAATCCAGTTTTAAAACTTTTCTGGAAGGGATAGTTAGGGAGTCTGGGATCGACATGTACACACTGCTATATTTCAAATGGATAACCATCAAGGTCCTACTGTAGTCCAATATAAAATAAAAAGTTAAAAAAAACTTTCCCATAATTCCCCAAAGATCCTTTTACCCACCTATACTTATTCAGCATTTCACTTTTAGCCCCAGGCTATCTTCTATAAATTTTCTATTTCTGGACATTTTATATAAATAGAATCATATAATATGTGGTATTTTGCATCTGTTTTCTTTCATTTAGCATAATGTTTTTGATATTCATCCATTTTTCCAGGATCCAATCTTAAGATTTATTGGACTATATAAGTAGCATGAATTCAGACCAAAATCCTGTGTGAGATCCAGCTTGTAGATATAGATTCTGATGGAAGAAATTTTTTCCATCCAACACTCAGGCTGAAATAGACAGGTTTACTTGTTGACCTTTTCTGAGCGGCAGGTTTATTTACCATTTGCCCTTCTGCAGAGTATGCAATTCCACTTTTATGTCAGAGTCGCACATGTAGACTTCTTACCTTATTTCCAACAAAGCCCTCAAAATTAAAATTCAGGGTCTTCAGATTTCAGAAGAGATTCTCAGGGCAAGTCTAGCCTTGGAACACATTTAGCTGCCAGAGTTCTTGCTTTCACTTTAGCTTTGTTTTCTGTGTATTTCTTTGATTTTGATACGTTAGAGGTATATTTAAAATATAATTTTTATATTTTATCCATAATTTTTTATTTACATGGAAAGGGAACTTCAGAGCCTTTTTTTTCCCTGCTATACTAAGCAGCAATAAAAGGTTGGCAAGGGCTGTTTCTAAGGGTCATCTGCTCACCTTTTCGGATCTCAGATAGGTGGATAGTGAGAGGAAATTATTTACTTTTGGAGCAGAAGACCACCACAGTCCCTGCCTGCCACCCTCTCCTCATCCTCACTTACCTACTTAGCAATGGGGAGGCTCATTCATGGGTCCATTGTGTTTAGCGATCATCTGCAGTCCCATCTGCGTGTACTTCCCTCGTGGATCTTTGATAATTCTTTTGCCCTTCTGGTCAGTAAAAACAATCATTTCTTAGAATGGATTGGGAATTGCCAGGGTCTCTGATATGCTTAGCTCATGTCAACCTTGATAACAGGTGGAAAAGGCAGGGATTAGAGATGAGGAAACTGAGGCCAGAGAGGTGAGGTGGCTTCCCCAGTCTCACTGAGAACTGGAATTTGAGCCCAGTCTGCAGACTCTCTGGGACAAAGCTCTTTCCTCCATGCCATTCTTCCTCTTGTTGGTGACTAAGGAACATGCAGAGGGAGGGTATAGCATTGATACAGTCATTGATATAAGAAGTAATGTTTTTGGAGCTTCCGTGAGTTTTCTTCCTCTTTGATTTCTTGGTGTCGTTGCCCCCTGTTATGTAAGAGTAGTGACTGACAACAAACAAAAATTCTGCTGCTTAATATTTCTGTTTTTAAACATTATGAATCACTTCACAAGAACATTTCTGACTTCTCAGCAGGTTAGAGCTGCCCACCTGGTTTGAGCCTTTAACTGGAGGAGGAGGGAGCCCAGAGTTTCAAACCCAGTCTGTCAACCCCTTTTCAATGAAATTCTTACCCTATTTTGAGGGAGGGATAACGTTATTAATGTCCTTTCTAGCAATTTGAAAAAACAGACAAGCATGGCTTAGAGGGAAATCCTTGGTGATTGAAAATATCATTAGAAACAGGCTCCTGGTATTCACTCCATCACTTCCGAGTGTTCTGATGAGTTTCAGCTGAGCACTGCACTGTACAGAGTTGGCTGAAGCTCCCAACAGTGTGTGTATGTGTGTGTGCACACGTGCATGCGCATGTGCGTGTGTGTGCGTGTGTGCATGCGCGTGTGTGCATGTGTGTGTGTGCACGCGTGTGTGTGTGCACGTGTGTGTGCATGTGTGTATGCTGGTGATGGAGGAGGCAGAGGCAGGTGCCATTTAGTCCCCTGCATGTGAAACTGAGACGAGCCCCAGATGGAACTGGCAGATTTGCTTCTGGTGCAGTAACCAGTCACTGCTTGCAAATCACCTCAATTTGTGTCTGCACATTGCCAAAAACGGTGCCCTGATGAGGAAGAAAATCAGCTAGGATGGTCATCTGAGTCATGGAGACAAACAGTCCCAAAGCAAGGAAAATGGCAACCAAAAACACCGTGGCTGGAACAAGTTCACTTGAAGGGGAAAACAGGAAAAAGAAAGAATGTAGTGAGAACACTGTTTCTCTCTTTTAAAGGAATAAGTACTTTTAGGGAAAATTGTATTCTTTGTCATTAAAAAGGCTTGCCTATATAGGTTAAAAAAATCCAAGGCGATATTCAGTCCCCTATTTTCATCCTGAAGAACTAGTTCCTTAGAGTATCATTTACATGAAGGCAGATTCAAAACAATTGAAGTTGTACACGTTTAATTGGATGGAATTCGAGTCCTTCCCTGGAGCTGTAAAAGAAGAGCAGGACCCAGAAACAAGACGAAGTGGCTTTTAGGTAACAAAAATTTTAAACTGCTGCTCTGAGCCTTCGCAGGAGATTCTTGTAGCAGCCTTCAAGGCTACGCTATTGAGGTAGTGTCAAATTAGCACTTTTTTGTCTTATAGAAAGAAGGAATGCACAAACAGAGGGCTTCCCTGGTGGCTCATACAGTAAAGAACCTGCCTGCAATGCAAGAGACCTGGGTTCAATCCCTGGGTCAAAAAGATCCCCTGGAGAAGGGAATGGCTACACTGTCCAGTGGTGACTGCAGCCATGAAATTAAAAGACACTTGTTCCTTGGATGAAAAGCTATGACAAACCTAGACAGTATATTAAAAAGCAGTATATTAAAAAACCACCTTGCCAACAAAGGTCCATAGAGTCAAAGCTATGGTTTTTCGTAGTCATGTACAGATGTGAGGGTTGGACCGTAGAGCAGACTGACTGCCAAAGAATTGATGCTTTCGAATCATGGTGTTGGAGAAGACTCTCGAGAGTCCCTTGGGCTGCAAGGAGGTCAAACCAGTCGATCCTAAAGAAAATCAACACTGAATATTCATTGGAAGGACTGATGCTGAAGCTGAAGCTGCAATACTTTGGCAACCATGTGATATGAAGAGCCAACTCATTGGAAAAGACCCAGATGCTGGGAAAGGTTAAGGGTGGAAGGAGAAGGGGGCAACAGAAAATGAGATAGTTGGGTGATATCACCAACTCAATGGACATGTGTTTCAGTAAACTCCAGGAGATAATGAAAGACAGGGAAGCCTGGCATGCAGCAGTTAATGGGTTCGCAGTCAGATGTGACTTAGCAACTGAAAAACAATAGCAACCCACTCCAGTATTCTTGCCTGGAGAATTCCAGGAACAGGGGAGCTTGGCAAGCTACATTACATGGGATTTCAAAGAATCAGACACAACTAAGTGACTAACACTTTGACTTTTCACAGAAGTAAAAATCACAATGGATAATTCCAGGCATTGCCAAATCTCAAGACCTGATTTTGCTTGCAGTTGACTCCCTGGGAATTAGTAGGACAAAACCCAAGAGGTAGGAATGTACCCAAGTAAGTCCCCAGGTTGTCACTGGTGCTGTTGACACCCTGCCCGTATCCCTTTGGTACTGTTTGATCACATGCCCAAGTGGCTTCCAAGGGCAAACATCTGTGACTCTCCTTGCACTCTGGACCTGTTGGAAGCTTCCTCCTCTTGGGTGTTCTCCCCTAGCCAATGTTTGATGGAAGTAGGTGTGTACATCTCCTCCTTACCTGCTTCCCAGTTGGTGCTGGTGGTAAAGAACCCGCCTGCCATTGCAGGAGAAATGAGACGCAAGTTGGATCCTTGGATTGGGAAGATCCCCTGGATGAGGGCATGGCAACCCACTCCAGTATCCTTTCCTGGAGAATCCCTATGGGCAGAAGAGTCTGGTGGGCTATAGCCCATAGGGTTACAAAGAGTCAGACATAACTGAAGCGACTTAGCATGCATGCATACCTGCTCCTCACGTAGCAGAACTCGGGCATGTTCTACACCGTCTGCCAGCATGACTGAGTGTGCCCACAAGTGGTTACTTGATTGGTGGCTCACCCATTGTTACTTTCCTTCTTTTCCTTATCTCACTTTCCTACTTCACTACTTCATGGAGTCATTCTCAAATAAAGTATTTGCATTCAAATCCTATCTTAAAATCTATTTTGGGGGAAATCGAACCAAGACACAGGGGAGATTTTTCTGTTAAATGATCATTTTTGTGACATCTGATTCTCTGTCCTACTGATTTGGCCATAGAGTCAACGTGTGTTAAAGCTGAGAGTGCAGAAATCCCTGCTCAAAAGATGTATCTCACGACAGAGGAAACAGGCTCAGGGCACACAGCCAAGTGGTTACAGAAATGAAACCAGAAGCCAGTTGTCCTGACCTCCAAGCTGGTACTATCCCAGCCCCCACACCTGACTGTCCTGGGCATCCTTTAACTCCCATATTTAGTGAAATATTCCTTACCCCAGGGTTGCACATTGAGAAATCACCAATTTCCCCCTGTCTCTATCAGGCAGGACTTAAGGCCAACATCCCTCTCTCTCTCTCTTTTTTTTTTTTTCAAATTCTTGTGAGTCATGGTTCCTTAGACTGGCAGATCATCATGTGATTCCAGTTTTCTTTAGCTAATTTGACAAACATTTATCTATGTTTGTCATTGATACCTGGGTGGGACTAGGCGTTGTGCTGGGTATAGGAGATCTCACACAATACCACAGTTCCTGCCTACACAGAGCATATAGCAACTGCTAACCTTTTTACTGTCTCCAAAGTTGTGCCTGTTCCAGAATTTCTTAAGTTGGGATCACACAGTATGTGATTGTTTTCTTATGGGTTTCTTTCACTTGGTAATAAGAATTTAAACTTCTTTCATGTCTTTTCATGGATTTCATTTTTTTTTTTTAGCACAGAATAATATTCTATCCTTTGGATGTACTTTAGTTTATTTATCCATTCATCTAGTTAAGGACATCTTGGTTGCTTCCAAGTCTTGGAAATTATAAACAGAGCTGCTATAATCACCATGTGCAAGTTTGTGTGGAAACAAATTTTCAACTCCTTTGGGTAAATACAAAAGGAGTGTGATTGCTGGATATCTTTGAAAGTTTAATCTACAGGTTTCTCTTCCATCTCTTTTTATCCTTGCAATTTATTTATTGAAGAAACTAGGTTTTTGTCTCATAGAATTTTTTCAGTTTGGAGTTTTCTAATTACATCCCCATGGTGTTGTTTACTGTGTTCCTCTATCTGATTTACTTCCTATAAATTGGTCATCAAATCTAGAGGTATGACCAGATTCAAATTTGATTTTGATTTTTTTTTTTGGTAAGAATACTCAATAGGGGCTATTGTTTTCTTCCAGGAGCCTTTTCATCAAGCTGTCCTGGAGATGGAGTGTTTTAAGGCTGGTGAGGGAGATAATGCTGAGTGATTTGGGGAGGGATGTTCCTTACGTCTTCAACTTATGCTAGATCAGTGGCTATTGACTTCACCTATGTAAAAACCAGTCACCAGTTGGATGTGTATGTTTGTGTGTGTGTGTGTGTGTGTGTGTGTGTGTGTGTGTGTGTGTGTGTGTGTCTATGTGTCTTTACAAATTTGGTCTCCAGGATGAGAAAATGATGTGGAATTTAGATGGTAGCTTAACCGTATGTGCTCAGTCCTGTTAATCGAGTCTGACTCTTTGCAACCCCATGGACTATAGTCCGCCAGACTCCTCTGTCCATGGTATTCTCCAGCAAAAATATTGGAGTGGGTAGCCATTCCCTCCTCCAGGGGATCTTCCTGACCCAGGGATCGAACCTGGGTCTCCTGCATTGCAGGCAGATTCTTTATGACTGAGCCACTGGAGAAGTCCACTAATAATAAATAAAATATTCTGATATTAACAGTAAAGATTGTGTGAAAATAGTATTACTATACTAAGGACCTGCGTTGAGTTCTGCATACATTTCCATTGGATCAAATACATAACTAAGTAGTTAAATTCAAGTAATCATGGATGACTTCTAAACCATCTTGGTGGTTCTTTCCTAAAGCTCAAATATATCAGCCTTTTTTTCCTATCAAAGATGTTACTTAGGGTGGGAGGGGGATCCAAGAGGGAGGGGATATATATGTACATATAGCTGATTCTGGAGAACCAGAATTCCAGTATTCTTGCCTGGGAAATCCCATGGACAGAGGAGCTTGGTGGGCTACAGTCCACAGCATCACAAGAGTTGAATACCACTTAACAACTAGACCACCACCACCACCATAGCTGAGTCACTTCAGTGTACAACAGAAACTAATACAGTATTTAAAAGAAACTATACCCCAGTTTAAAGAAAGGATGTTACTTATTTTCAGTATTCACTAAACAGTTGAATAAATAAAAGAGATCAAGATGTTTTAACAACCACAAAAAATTAGGAATTGTGTCCACAAACACCAAGGAAAAGTGTTTCAGTTTCTGAACTGACATTATTAGGCAAGATTCTAACCACCTCTCTCTTTAGTTTTTCCGTCTGTATGTGGCAACTACATTAGTTGTTGTATTTAATACGTAGGATATTTGTTCTTAGACTTTCATGACTACTGCTAATTAACTGTACAGTCTTTTATTAGTGTCTGAAGTTCTAATTACTGCAGTACCAGGAAGTTTCAATTTTGTGTAGAATGTAGAGCTTCTTTATGGGTTTCTAGGTTTTTCAACTGAAGTTATGAATCTCAGTGAGCTAATTTAAAAGAGGACACACCTATTTCAATCCTTTCTCCTTTATTAGTGAACAAAAGAGTAGAGGAACAATTATTTTGGAACTGAGGGTGATGTTGAATAGTACCAGTGGCTGATCTTCAGTTGAGTGAATTTCTGGGCCTAGAAAAGAAATGCCAGTGGAATACATCCCACCTGCTCCTGGCAGGCTGGCTCTTCTCCTGACCTGCCCACAGCCCACATGTTCTCTCAGTAGGGCCACTTTCTTTGTTTCCTAACAGATACTTAACCTTCTATTTAGGTCTTATTCAGATATTACTTTCTCCACGAAGCCTTCCCAGTCCCAACTCCCCCAAACTCTCTAGTTTAAACCTCAGTTTAGTATGTGAATTTATCTCATGCCATTCATCCATTGCCTCTTCTGTTTTACTATCACACCTCTAACTGGAATGTAAACTCTGGGAGAGTAAAAATCATCAGCTCAAGGATGTCTTCAGAACACCCATAGTCCTGTAACGATGCAAATGTTCAATAACCTGTTGATGTTTCGTTCCCTATTTGTGGAAGATGATGGGTAGAGAGAACTTTCAAAATAAAACTTAGGACCTATGTCAGTAGCTACAAATATAGAACCATAAGATCATTGGCAACTGGTTCAGACAGGTATTGGGATTCCTTGGTGGTTTAGATGGTAAAGAATCCCCTGCAATGTGGGAGACCTGGGTTCGATCCCTGGGTTGAATGGCTACCCACTCCAGTATTCTGGCCTGGAGAATTCCATGGACAGAGGAACTTGGCAGGCTACAGTCCATGGGGTCACAAAGAGTGACATGCCTGAGCGACTTTCACTTTCAGACACATATTAAGGACTGTCCGAAAGTGTCTTGTATTTCCTCCTTTCCCCAAAGTACATATTGGACACCTCCTGGGAATCAGGAATCATGTTGGCACTAGGGATGCAAAGATGACAAAGGCAAAGAAGTCATAGTCTGGTGGAAGAGAGGCAGTCTTGAAAGTGTGTGTGACCATACTATGAATTGTAGTATGTGGCTATTGACATTGTAGAGGTAAGCCATAGGTGATGGGATGCCAGAAGGAAGGGTAAGAAAGTCTTCCTGGGGGTTTTCCTTCATCCCTCAGCCTCCTTAGTGACTTTGGTTGGTAACTTTTTCTTAGAATGGGATTTTGTGACGTTACTGAGTGATGATTTCTGGCATCCCTTAACGCTGGGAAGAAGCAGTTTCCTGTGTAACTTTAGAGCGCAAGGCTTGCAATGAGATCTGAATTCTAGTCACTATGCTGCCACCATCTAGAGATGGCTTTGAGAAAGCTTTTTAAACTCTCCAAATCCCAGTTTTCTCATTTGAAAAAGGAAGATAATTATTATGCCACCATAGGATTAAGAAGAGGAGGCAATGAGATGACTCAGGAGTTGCAAGTCTGGTGCATCATGCTGTTGTTGTTCAGTCGCTAAGTCATGTCTGACTTTTTGTGACAGTCAAAGGTTTTAGGATAGTCAATAAAGCAGAAGTAGATTTTTTTGCTTTTCTGGAATTCCTTTGCTTTCTCTATGATTCAACAAATGTTGGCAATTTGATCTCAAGTTCCTCTGCCTTTTCTAAATCCAGCTTGTACATCTGGAAGTTCTCAGTTCACATACTGCTGAAGTCTAGCCTGAAGGAGTTTGAGCATAATCTTTACCAGCATGCAAAATGAGTGCAAATGTCCACTGGCTTGAGCACTATTTGGCACTGCCCTTCTTTGGGGCTGGAATGAAAACTGACCTTTTCCAGTCCTGTGGCCATTACTGAGTTTTATAAATTTGCTGAAATACTGAGGGCAACACTTTAACAGCATCATCTTTTAGGATTTGAAATAGCTCAACTGGAATTCTGTCACATCCACTAGCTCTGTCTGTAGTAATGCTTTCTAAGGCCACTTGACTTTACACTCCAGGATGTCTGACTCTAGGTGCATGGCCACACCACTGTGGTTATCTGGGTCATTAAGACCTTTTTTGTTAGCTCTTCTGTATATTCTTGCCACCTCTTCTTAATCTCTTCTGCTTCTGTTAGGTCCATACCGTTTCTGTCATTTATCCTGCCCATCCTTGCAGTTCCCTTGATATCCTCAATTTTCTTTCTTATTTCTTTTTTAGTTAAAGTTTTTTTGATATTGGAGCATAATGGCTTTACGATGTTGTGTGGTTTCTGCCATACAGCAACATAAATCAGTCATAGGTATATATATATATCCGCTCCCTCTCCAACCTCTCTCCCACCTCCTACCCCAACCTACCCCACTAGTTGTCACAAATTACTAAGTTTTATTGAAAAGATCTCTAGTCTTTCTCATTCTATTGGTTTTCTTTATTTCTTTGCATTGTTCATTTAAGAAGGCACTTCATGAAGGCTCAGTAAATGTTAACTGTTATAATGTGGCTAGAAAATGTTCCTTTTCCCCCCCTCCTTACAATTTAAGCTCCCTTTCTCTGCTATCATGCATGCCATTCAGTCTCAGAGAAATATCTCACTGGACTCTAGGGCTTTAATTTCAGTACCAGGAGCACTATTTATATGGATAGAAGCCTTGGAAGTCCTTGGTCTGAGCCTGCCTTCCATCATGCTTGCTGCCTCTGTTGGACTTACTCTTTACCAAGTGCAGAACCAAGGGGTGAGGATTTCTGTCTGTCCCACTGGGACATAGGGGGTGAATGAGTTAACATTTACAAAGTGCTTTGAGTTCCTTGGAGAAAAGGCACAATCTAAGTATTCTCATTAGTACATGAATAATAGATGAGCATAAAGCACTTTGCAAATATGAAGTTCTTTAGCAATGCTAAATAATACTTACACTGACCTACCTGTGAGTGGAGGGGATGGTTCTTGGATCTGATGGTTCTAGTCTTGTCACTAATTTGAGGCATGATCTTAGGCAAACTCATATCCCCTGTCTGGATCTCAAGAACAAAAGGGTCAGAATGGCTGATGTTGAAGACAACTCTTGTTTAAGTCACTGCTTCTTTTCAGAGTTCTTTGTTTAGATTGCCCAAGAGTCAGGGCAATGCCGTTTGCAGGAGGGTGATAATAACTTCTCCAAAGCAGGGCCAGACACTGGGCAGAACTTCTGAGCAGTGGCTGTGATCGCACCTTCCTCCTCCCTGGTGCCTCTGAGAGTGGGTTTGCTCTTGCTCTGGGTCTGGAGGGGATGAGGGTCCTTGCACCCAGGACTGTGGAGAAAATATCTCCTGGATCTGGGTCCTACAAAAATACCTAGCAACCATATCCCTTAAAAATTGTGGTTAAACACATATAACATAAAATTGTTATCTAAACCCTTTTATGTGTATAATTCAGTGACATTAGGAACATTCACAGTGAGATGCAACCAGTTTCAATAACTTCTCATCTTGCAAAACTGGAAGTCCATACCTGTTAAACAACTGTGGCCTCCATCATTCTACTTTCTGTCTGTGGGTTTGGCTATTCTTGGTACCTCACATAAGTGGAACCATACAGTATTTATTTATTTTTAGAATAAAAAATTTTATTTGACTGCCTTGGATCTTAGTTGCCTCACTCAGGATCTTTGCTGCATTGTGCATAGCCTCTAGTTATGGCACTTTGGGCTCAGCTGTGGGATCTTAGTTTCCCAACCAGGGATCCAGTCCCCCATGTTGCAAGGCAGATTCCTAACAATTGGACCACCAGGGAAGCCCCAGTATTTATTTTTTTATGATTAGTTTATTTCACTTAGTATAACATCCTCAAAGGTTACTCATGTGGAATATGTCAGAATTTCTTCCTTTTAAGGATGAATAACATTCCATTGTATGCATATACCATATTTGTTTATTCATCTATTAATGACATGTGGGTTGCTTCCACCTTTTGCTACTGTGAATAATGCTATTATGAACATGGGTATACAAATACCTCTTTGAGATCCTGCTTTCAATTCTTTTGAGTATATACCCGGAAATGGAGTTGCTGGATCATATGGTAATTCTATTTTCAACTCTTTAGAAAATGACCATGTTTTTTTGTTCTACAAAAATGTAGAGTTGGAAAATAATTTTTGATGACCTCAGATTCTCCACTCTGCATCCTTATCTACATCAAGGGTCTCTGCTGTCACTCATTTTCACTAAATTATGATCCTGAAGATAATTTGCATTTTTTCAAGGGGAGGACATAATTTTATAATCTTGGGCTTCAGTAGAGCCCTGTATGTGTGTGTGTGTTAGTTGCTCAGTTGTGTCCAACTCTTTGTGACCTCCTGGACTGTAGCCCACCAGGCTCCTCTGTCTATGGGATTCTCCAGGAAAGAATACTGGAGTGGATAGCCATTCCTTTCTCCAGGGGATCTTCCTGTCCTGGGGATTGAACCCAGGTTTCCTGCATTGTAAGCAGATTTCTTTTTCTTTTTAAAATTTATTTATTTTAATTGGAGGCTAATTACTTTTCAATATTGTAGTGGTTTTTGCCATACATTGAGATAAGTCAGCCATGGGTATACATATGTTCCCCATCCTGAACCCCCCTCCCTGCAAGCAGATTTTTTACCATCTGAGCTACCAGTGAAACCCCTGAATGGTGGGGTTGAAAAGGCCTGCTATTCAATGAAGAATGCTTTACTTTGCACACATTTATTGGCTTAGAAGCTCATAGTCTTATAGCACAAGCATTCATGGCGTGGGGCAGATCTCTAGCTAAAACTTTCCCCACTGGTTCAACGGGACCACATAGAATAAGTCAAAGCCCTCTTCCACACCCAGACCTAATGGCATTTTAAGGCCATAAGTTGTCTCCTCTCCAGTCCACACATTTGTCCTTGACCTTTCCTTATGAGGCACTTCCCACCACCTTTGGCTTCAGAGGTGAAGTTAGGAATGTGACTCCTTTGCAGAACTCCTGGCATCTCCTGACATCTCAAACAGAGGCCTGGGTTGCTTTACGTGTGCTTGCTCTCCTGGCTGACACAAAACACAGTCAGGCCCTGCTTGCTTTAAACCATAGCTCACTGCTTCTGTAAAAGTCTTCCAGATTAAATATTTGGGAAAATGATGGGAAGGTGGGAGAAGGATGACATTCCTCTCAGAACACGCATAGGAAAATAGACATCTTTCAAGGCCGGCCAGGTTAAATATTCTATCAGCCAGGAAGAGTTTGAAAGTTATGTCTGACTCATAGTGTTTAAAGTAGTAAAGACATTTAATGAGCTCAAATAGCCGGAGGTCTGGGCCGATTTAGGATGGCTGGGCCATCCGAGTCGGCCAGAAACTGGTTCTTTCTCCGTACTGCTCAGTTAGCCCCATCTTGTCGGCTTGCCCTTAGGCTTCCTGTCTGACGGTCACAGTGGCTGCCTCAGCTGCAGACAGCACATCCTCTTGTTTAAGATTAGAGGAGATGGAAGCCCTTGACCTTATCTCTTTCTGTCTCTCGTTTTATAAAAGGGACAATCTTCCTTTCTTCCAGGAAGCTCCTCCAAGCAAGCTTCCTCTGTTATATCTTTTCCCAGATCTGAGTCCCACTCATGGCCATTCCTCATCTCATTGCAAGAAATGGGGTTTCTGTGCTTGTCTTGGACCAATCCCAGCTGATCCTTTGGGGATAAAGGCACCATGCTGTGTGAACAACTGGATCCCTAAGGAAGCAGTGTTCTCCCTGCTTATGGGCCAGCGATAGGCAGTGTGGACCACGAATACGTTACCAAGAAGAAGAAATGAGAGTGACCACAATTTTATTGAAAAATTTGTGATTTACACAGTCATATTTAATTAAGACAATTGTAACCTTATCAGGTAAACTCATCAAGACAGAAATATGAGACACCTTGGTGTCTCAGCTGATAAAGAATCCACCTGCAATGTGGGAGACCTGGGTTCGATCCCTGGGTTGAGAAGATCCCCTGGAGACGGGAACGGCTGGCTACCCACTCTAGGGTTCTGGCCTAGAGAGTTCCATGGACTATATAGTCCATGGGGTCACAAAGAGTCGGACATGACTGAGCGACTTTCACTTCACTTTGTATATTTCTCAAATATTTCCTTCAGCCCCCCATTCATTGTTTCTCAGATACACTGTAAAAATGATGACTATACTGACATATCTATGTAACATACCGCAGTTCACAAATGATTTTCACATATTCATTTCATCCTCACCAAAATTATGTGGGGGTAGGTAAAGCATTATTATAATTTTCATTATTTTTTAATTGGGCTTAGGTTTAGGGGGTTGAGTTCATCACACGTATTACACAGCACACTAGTTAGTATCTATACACTGCCCTCTATTGTTTTCATAATAATTAATTAATACGTTATCTTTTATATCTCTCTCCCACTCCCACTTTATTGCTCCACACAAGCAATCATTCTAAATGTGTCTGATGTTTATCTCATTGTGTATGTGTGCGCATGTAAAAGGTGTATTTTGTTTAGCATGTGTGAAATTTTCATTTACGTAAGTGGTGCATGCACGCTAAGTCACTTCAGTTGTGTCTGACTCTTTGTGACCCTATGGACTGTAGCCTGCCAGGCTCCTCTGTACATGGGATTCCCCAGGCAAGGATACTGGAGTGGGTTGCCATTCTCTTCTCCAGGGGATCTTCCTGACCCAGGGATTGAACCCAGGTCTCTTGCATTGCAGGCAGATTCTTCACCATCTGAGCCACTAGGGAAACCCCCAGTGGTGGAGGAAACCACGGTGGCTTCCAAGTCTGGCATAAACATCAGCACCGCTGATGGGCCTGGATGGGAATTTCTGTGGGATACAAACTCAAGAGAACAGTGACTCAGTCATAAAGCAGACACTTTGAATAAGTACCACCAAAAACGTCTCTCTAGAAAGGCTGCACCAGGCTATACTACTAGGGATTGTTCACATTTTACTGGAAGCTGAGTGTGGAAGACATTTCGGTTGTCCAAGTTTACAAAGCAGAAAAAGTGAATTGGGATGTCAATTCCAAATCCAGGTCTTCTGACTCCAAAGCCTTTTCATTTTCCAGGGCATCACTCTGTAAGTCTCTGGATCATAATACTGAACACTTAAAAGATTTCTTGGGGCTTTTACTATTTAGAGAATACCTTGAATTTCAGAAATGGCTTTGCTGGTGTTAGTGGCAAACTGCAGGCTGAAGAATGAATGAAAGCAAATGGGAACCTCAAGTTCTATGGTTTGATTCAACTTGTCTGGGTTCTTTTGGCTGCTTTATACATGCTGTTACATTCTTCTGGGCAGCATTTGAGAAGGAGGAAGTGCTGCTAAATTCCTTCCCTCCTGCCTACCTCTATGCTTGTTTGGCTTGAGAGTCTTTGAGGCTTCCTAGAGTCAGATAGTGTTACAACTAGAAAGGACGTTAGCAACAATGAAGTTCAATACTCCCACTTTACAGCTGGGGAAAGGGAGACCCCGAGAGAGGAAGCCACTTGCCTGAGGTCACACAGTAACAGATCATTGGAAAAACCAGCCCGTGTCCCTTTCCACTTCCCCAAGCACAGCAACTTTCCCCTGCTTACTCAGGAATTCACACTGTAACCTCAGTAGCCTGAGACGTGTGTTCCAAACAGTGCTGTAACGGTACGTGTTCAACAACGACCTTTCTGGCTGGGGGGTCGGGGGGACCTGAACAAACCTTATGTGTGACATTTGCCAATTTCTATGATGTAAATACTCCTACCATGGCCATTTCAAACTGTCGAAGGGATGTCACTGAATGTGGCGTTAGAGTGACAGGCAACAGTCACCGTTAGGAGGCATTTTCACCACAGATACAATAGACATAATACTTGCAAGAGCAAAGATAAGAGTAAAATCCCACAAAATGATTAAGAAGTGGCGTTTGAGTATTTACTGTCTTTGTCTTAAGTATAAGTTACTTGAGTATAAGTTTATATAATTCAATGTCTAATAATCAACCCTGAATATTCATTGGAAGGACTGGCGTTGAAAGCTCCAATACTTTGGCCACCTGATGTGAAGAGCTGACTCATTGGAAAAAACCCTGATGCTGGGAAAGACTGAAGACAAAAGGAGAAGAGGATCACAGAGGATGAGATGGCTAGATAGCATCACCAACTCAATGGACATGAATCTGAGCAAACTCCAGGAGATAGTGAAGGACAGGGAAGCCTGTCATGCTCCGGTTCATGGGGCTGCAAAGAGTCGGATATGATTTAGCACCTGAACAGCAACGAGACTAGCCCATAAAATTCCTGAACATGTAACACTCAGATCTCCTGCGCTAAGGTGACCAGCTCCAGGACACCATTGCCTGAAAAGTAATGAAACCAGCTTCTCAGTGTGACATCCTGCCCTCTTAATATATAAATTTATCCAGATTCGTTTGAACACTCTGTGGTGGAAACATGAAATGTGAATGTATTGAAAGGAGGAAAAAAAAAACAGGATAAATGAGTTCTTCTGGAGATACATTTTCTGGATAGCTGAAGGCTCAGCTCTAAGCTCCCAAACTAGAAAAGGTCTAACTCTTACAGATAGACTTTTCAAAGCTTTGTGTGTCACACCCTTTCTTACTTCATTAGGCATGAGACATTATGCTTATCACCCTTTATATTGACCACTGGGGCATGTGGTGGTGTGGGAGGCTATTCACCCCTGGAATAAATGACCCTGGACTGTTGTATGGCTGGGGTTCTTGGTGCTCTTTCCAGAATTTAAAAATTATTATTCTCACTTACTGTCCAGAGCTATGACTTCTTCGATGGTCAGTTTCTCCTCTGGTGTTTCTAACTGACTGGAGATACAGAGAGCCAGACGTATTGGAATCATGTTAAAAATATCATTAACCTGCTGGAATAGGACTTGATGAGTAAAATGCTTAAAATGTTAGTGAAGTTTTTCTCTGGATGCTCAGAAGTCTTTTGGTTTTAACTTTTGCTTCTTGTAGAATTTCTGGAGAGGAGGCATTCCTAGATTACTATGCTTTGGATCAGTGAGTAACATTATATACCAGTGTATACTGTATCACCATGCACGTATTCCACAGAAGAAAGCAAAAATTATCCTTAGGCCATGCGGTATATTAGATAAAAAGTAGAGCAGTTCTGGCCTGCATTTTGAGGGACTCCAGCCACAGGAATATGAGGTGTACCACATGGTGAATTTTGCAAAGAACAGTGAGAATTCACATGGTAAATTTCAGGGCACATCTCCCTGCTCTAAAGGGGATTCTTGGACTCTTTCCGAACAGACCCAGGCAGTGGATGGGGAAGGAGAGCTAGCGTTGGAGAGGTCCCCACCTGGAGTGAGGCTGCTTCTCTGCGCACCTGGCCATCCTCAGGGCTGGGAGGGACCTGCCCCTGACACTGCCCTTCAGCAGACCCCTGTCCTTGTTCCATCTGTCTGTCCATTTCTTTGCACGTAACCTTAGGTATTTGTCCCCCTGCTCCAAAGAGGAAGTGGTTTTACACACTTCAGTGTTCTAACTGCAAGAAAGGCAGCCTCAGGTGCTGAAGGCAAACTAGCTCTTCCGTGCAGAAAGGGGAGCCCCTCCCCCGACCCCGGCACTCCCCCACCCCGCCTTCCCATTCCCAACACCTCCCACCTCCCTCACAAATTCGCCTTGCCTCCCTTTGAACTCCTAAAGCTTTGGGGAATCCTCAAGGGCCCCTTTCTCATTATACTCGCTCTCCTTAAGCCTTTATTAACTCCTCGGAGAAGATTCATTGGTTGAGCCCGGGACAGAAGCAGAGCCCAGTGCTCGAAGTGGCGTGCAGGGCAAGAGCCAGCCGGTGAGCAGGCCCAGAGACTCGCTTCCTTTCTCCCCTGGCCTTGGGCTGGTGGATGGGTGGCTGTTGACATCCCTCAGGGAACTTCTACAAGGTCTCTGGAGCTGGGGTCACCCCACACAGGGCAGTGCGGAGCCCAGTAACCAGGGCTTGCTCCCCCAGGCCCCACCTCACTGGTCTAATTAACAAGTTGGGTCCTTTCCAGCTCTTTCACGTGGCTCTCGTGGGGCTGGGCTCTGCTGGGGGCGGGCAGACAGTCTTACTTTAAGCCGTATTGATCTTCACATGGTCCTGCGCCCCTCTTGGGGGAGCACTCTCATGGTTTAAGTGCATGCAGTTACTCTCTTGACTGGCTTGTAAACAGGTTTTAATGGGGCTATTAGTGTAAAAGGACAGGAAACTTTCAAAAACAGCCTCTTAAATATTCATGAGGATGTTAAATCTGGCGCTTAATCACCAGTGTTTGCACACAGCTAACGGGGAGAGAGGACAGCTGACAGGCTGCCTTCACTCTGAACAGTTGACAGGGCATTAATAAACGCTCTTACAGGCATGATTAATGGCCAAGAGAAAGCTACTTATTTTTTTTAAACAAACGAAGCCCCCCTCCCTCCTTTGGGGACTCCTTTTCTAGGGGGAGGAGTGTCCATGTGGAGTATTAGAAAGGGATTTAGGGAGACATGGAGACAGGAAGGGGGCTCAGATGGGACATATTTTTTTTTCCCTTCAGAAATAGCTAACTGGGCAACCCTTCCTACCCACCCATCCAATCTGACCATTCATTTCCCAGAGAATGGTTTCCTCGGGGGAGATATTCCAAAAACTTAAGCAAGGATCTCCAAAGAATTCCCTACGTGGAGAATTCTTAACTCAACCTTGGCAGGGCCATGAGGGAAGGCCCTGGGCCCTGATCATGGGTGTTCCCTGGAGGGTCATTATCAGCTGCCTCTTCAATACCTGAGCTCACTTTCTTTCTTTTTTTTTTTTAATTAATTTATTTTAATTGGAAGCTAATTACTTTACAATATTGTAGTGATTTTTGCCATACATTGACATGAATCAGCCATGGGTGTACATGTATTCCCCATCCTGGACCCCCACCCACCTCCCTCCCCATCCCATCCCTCAGGGTCATCCCAGTGCTCTGGCCCTGAGCACCCTGTCTCATGCATCCAACCTGGACTGGCGATCTATTTCACATATGGTAATATACATGTTTCAATGCTGTTCTCTCAAATCATCCTCACTTGCTTTCAGATTGGAGTTAAATGCAGACATAGGTGGTCCTCTGTGGCTGAGGGGCTCCTGCAAACTGTTCCCTTCCCTCCCAGCTAGCCCACCTTTCTCCCCTCCCCCACCCCAACCCCCAAAGTATCTCTCTGTGTGTTCATTTTAGATCCTGGAGCAGTATCATTCTCTTACTTTTCTTGGTAACATTTGATGTAAAACCTCCAGTAAAATAATATGCTTTTTAACTAGTAAATGGTCTGTAGTTCCAGAATGGACCTTGGAGACAGTCTTTTTCTGGCAGGACCTTGCTCCTGCCAGAAAAAGAAACTGAGGCATAGAGAGGTGAACAGCTTGTTCAAGAACACATACTGAGGTAGCCACAGAGGGCTTTGGACTCCAGGTACCCTGACTCCTAGCCAACCCCCACATCAGCATGATGTGACTTCTCCAAAGAGAGCCGGAGAGAACAGACACCAGCTTGTTCCTTCAGAAGTATTGTAGCTTCAAGTACACCAGATCTGGTATCGGGATCTCTGCTACTAGAATCCAAACCAGTTTAAGCATGGAAAATTCTGGAAAATATCCACTGTTTCTACGTAGCAGGAAATCCCAGCCCCATAGTCTGAGACCAACTCAGAAATGAAAACCTCTTCCCTCTCTAGAAATGTCAGTTGGTATTTCTAGTTGACAAGTTCCATTTAGAAATGAAACCAAGGCATAAAGGCAGAAATACATAACAATCTAGTGTTTACAAGCTAGGAAAAAACCCCACTATGCTTTATAATGGTAGATCAGGGCAAAGAAATCAATGTCTTTCATAAAAACCCTTCCCAGTCCCCCGCCCTTGCCGCCCACATTCACAAGCTTCTATCAAGCCCTTCTTGCACATACACTGCCAAATCAGGGGCTGGGGTGGGGAAGGTTGTCATGAAGATGAATCACAAGTGTCTCCACCCACAAGACACACTTACTCTAGTCATCAGTTTAACTCTAGGGCCAGGTTAGAAGACTGAACACAATACCAGGCCAAAGGTTTTGCAAGTTTTGCTTTCTTCACCCCTGCTCAGGCTCTGAGGTGGCTCCCACTACATCTGGGTCCAGCCCAGACTGACCTCCTCTGCACAGCCAATTTTAAGTTCTCCTCAGGGCCAAATATATCCTTCTCTTTCTGGTCGGTGGACCAGGGAACATTCTACAGGCACTATGGATAGTGGTTCTTAATTATAAGATTTGTTCAGAGACTCAGTGCAACAATATTTTTTTTTATGGAATGCCTACTAGGAATGAAAAATCAGCCTCTCTTGCTAAACAGTTTGCATTAATGACTTCCATAAGAGCCAATTTATTGATTTTTTTAAAAAACACAACTCCACTTGTCTCTTTCATCTGAATATATAGCTGGTAGGTGCTGTTGAAAAAGCAACCATTTTGAGAAATAGTTTCCTTTTTGTAATTAGGATAAATGTATTTTGACAGTTTTTACCAATAATGGTTGCAATGTTTGGTACAAATGTGAAGCACAGATGAAGTTTTAAAACCCAGTGGGGTTGGGCACTGTTTTCTCCAATGAAAGGCTGATTGTCAGCTCTGTGAAGTACAAGGATAGATTCTACATACTTTGTTACATTATCAAACTGACACCAAGTATTGGACAATATGATGTTGATTTCATAGCACACAATTTTGGATTGCCTTATATCAAAGTCTCTTATTCTATAATTTTTTTTTGGTTTGTTTGTTTAATCAGCCAAGTGTAGGAGGATTTAGCACAGTTCATTAAAGACAGACTAGGATGTAGGAAGTTTAGGTTCTACTACCAGTGATGGTGGTTTAGTCACTAAGTTGTGTCCAACTCTTATGAACCCATGGACTGTAGCCTGCTAGGCTCCTCTGTCCATGGGATTCTCCAGGCAAGAATGCTGGGGTGGGTTGCCATTTCCTTTTCCACTACCAGTAGTTTCCCTAAATTATTGTATTTATTAGGCAAACCTCACTTTTCTTACCTGTAAAATGTGTACAGTAAAACCTGTCATATCAATCTGTTGTTCTAAGTGAAGTAATGCATACCTACTTGCTGTTTCCATTTGATGTCTCATAGGCATCTAAAATGGCTTCCCTGGTGGCTCATGTGGTAAAGAGTCTGCTTGCAATGTGGGAGACCAGGATTCGATCCCTGGGTTTGGAAGATCCACTGGAGAAGGAAATGGCAACCCAGTCTAGTATTCTTGCCTGAAAAATCCTATGGATGGAGGAGCCTGGTGGGCTACAGTCCATGGGGTTGCAAAGAGTCGGCCACGACTGAGCGACTAACACAAAATGAATAATAGTGAACATAGGCGTTGAAAAAGGAGACTTTCCCAGATTGAGCCTAAAATCCCCCCCTGCCAAACCTATTCCTTCTCTGACATTCCCAAATCAATCAGTGGCATCACAAACTGCTCAGGTGCTCATGCCAGAAACTTGGAGTCATCCTCTCTCCGTGTTGTAGCTGATCAATAACACATTCCATTCTGTCTTTTAAGTAAGTCTCAGATCTATTCACTCCCCTGACCAGGCTAGCCCATGCCATTACCCTCTCCTCTCTGGGTGTCTGGCTGCAGTCACTTCCATACTCTCCTGCTGCACCCATGCTGTCTCCTCCACTTTGGACCCCACACAGAATCAGCCATCCTCTTACAGTGCAAACCCACGAGCAACCCTCTCCTACCTGTAACCCTCCACTGACTGCCCATTAACATGGGCTGACAGGGCAAGGCAGTCTTGTTCCTGCCTGCCCCTCAGTCTCATTTTGAATCTTATTCCACTCCAAGCACACTGCTCTCTTTTGCTCTAGGTGCTTCTTTGTAGACCGGAGCCTTTACAGTACAGTTCTCTTTCTGGAAAGCTCGTAATCTCATCATTGCCTGGATGGCTCCCACTCATCTTCGAGATTTCAGTATTAATATCAAACGCTACTCTTAGAGAGGAGACTCCCTGCTTCCACTCCCATTCTGCAGTAGGATGGATTCTCATTATCTTTTGTAGCATTTAAAGAAATTGTAGGAAATTCACTGGAGGTTCAGTGGTTAAGATTCTGTGCTTCCAATGCTGGGATCCTGGGTGTGATCCATGGTTGGGGAACTAAGGTCTCACAATTGGCAAGGCATAGCCAAAAAAATGTATTTGAACATTTATTTTTGTGATTACTTGGACTGTAAGCTCCATGAACACCACTTTGTTCACTCCTGCACCCCCCAGGGCCTTGGCAGAATGCACATGGTATGGTAGATCCAGAAAGATAATGAGATGAATGCCTTGAACACTGAGCATTAATACAAATTCAAATTATTTTCATCCTTGTATCTGTGGGACACCAAATCGAGTGGCAAGATGAGATGTTTCCTCGAGTAAGAAATTTTTTGGTGGTGAGTTAATAGAAACTCACCCTGAACTAGTTTAAATGTTAAAGGGGAAGTTTATTCACCCCTGTAAGCTAACTATGGGCTTCCTTGGTGGCTCAGCCATAAAGATTCCACCTGTTAATGCAGGAGACACAGAGATGTGGATTCAATCCTTGGTTTGGCAAGATCCCCTGGAGTAGGAAATGGCACCCCACTCCAGTATTCTTGCCTGGGAAATTTCATGGGCAGAGGAGCCTGGTGGGCTATATATAGTCCATGGAACCTCAAAGAGTCAGACACTAGTGAGTGAGTACACACACACACACAACCTAACTACAAAGGGTAAGACTGGAGTTGGCCTGAGTTACTCCAAAGATGGTGATCAATTCTATCTTTTCCCCCCTCTGTCTTTGCCTGTTTCATTCTTGTTTGACTTCACTCTTTAATGCAGACATATTTTTCCATGGGATAGAGAACGTGGCTTTGGGGAACCCTAGGTTCTCATTTTTTTAGTGCTTCCTGCCAGGAACTCCCAGGGAGAGATTCTGATTGACCCTACCTTGGCTCATGAGTCCTGCCTTGGTTTCTGTGTCTGCTGTGCCCACTGTGGTTAAGAGGATGGAGCCATCACTAGTCCATTTCAGAGTTTCTGGGCTTAGGATCTGTTACCAGAAGGGCTGGGGAGAGATGCAGGCCTGACAGTTAAAGACGATGGCCACAAGTCATGTGGATTTTGTGAAAAAGGAGACCATTGACTTGGATTCTAAAGGTCATGAGTTGAGCCTCAACTTTTCTGGCTCTGGACATAGTTCAGGTTCATTAGAAAATCCAGACAGAGATGGCTTTACCTGCACACACAATGGGCAGCCAGCCTCTTGAAATTTGGGTTAGGACAAGAGTTCACAATGGTTAATCACAATTCAGGAATCCATATAAGAAAGTCAGCTTTGTAATTCATGGTGTCAATAGGCAACCCAAACATTGTTCTCCCTTATTTCTAGGGTGTTAGTGGCAGAGACTTAAAAAGTCTTTTTATGGAGGCATAAAAAGGCAGTGAGCATCCTGCCTAGTGGCAGTTGAATTAATAAATGAGCGGTGAAAGATGATATATTTCCACCAATCCTTCATAGCCCAATTAAATGTTACCTCCTCTCTGAAGCTTTTCACTATCCCCTCATGAGGGCTAATAGTCCAAGTTCTTTTCATACAATTGTTATGAGAATTTAGTGAGTTAATACCTATGAAGCACTTAGAATGGGTCAGGGCACATTATGAGAATACAGTAACTGTTATTTTGATAGGACAAAAGGGAGAAAATAGCAACAATAGGTGGCTAAACACAGATGTCACGGCCTTCCTATGTTTTGGGTCTATATGTATATTCTCCCACTTGACACATGTCACTTCTTAACATTTAAAATTTTTTTAAAATTTGTTATTTAACACAGAAAATATTTTGTATTGGGGTATAACCAATTAACAATGCTGTGGCAGTTTCAGGTGAACAGCAGAGGGACTCAGCTATACATATACATGTCTTCATTCTTCCCCAAATGCCCCTCCCATCCAGACTGGCATGTACCATTGAGCAGAGTTCCCTGTGCTATACAACAGGTCTTTGTTGGTTATCCATTTTAAGTATAGCACTGTGTACATGACCTTCCCAAAGTCCCCTAACTACTCCCTTCTCCTGGCAACCACAAGTTAGTTTTCCAAGTCTGTGAGTCTCTTTCTGTTTTGTAAATAAGTGCTTTTGTATCATTTGTTTTTAGATGCCGCATATAAGGGATGCCATATGATATTTCTCCTTCTCTATCTGACTTACTTCACCCAGTATGACACTCTCTAGGTCTATCCATGTTGCTGCAAAAAGCATTATTTCATTCTTTTTTAATGGCTGAGTAATGTTCCATCATATAGCTGTACCACATCTTCTTTATCCTTTCCTCTGTTGATGGACATTTAAGTTGCTTCCAGATACATGTAACTTTAGCTTTAAGAACTTGTTTGGGAACCATACTATGGGAAGTTCTGGTCCAGTCACTGTGCTGGGAGAAGGGTGGTCATCCTGTGCAGGGCTATTTTTTGGCTGAGCAGTTACAAAAGCTTTACAACATTTAGATGGTGGTTCTTACATTTTGCACTTAAGTCTCACTTAGAGTTTGTTTAAAATGTGGTTTTCCTGAATCTCCGCCTGGTAGATCCTGATTCAGTAGTTGCAGGAGAGGGGCCAGAAATGTCAGTTTCTCAGCACAGCTTTAGTGATTCTGCCATAGGTGGTTGTTTGCATGGGAGAACCAGAGAAAGGAGCAGTAAAGCTGACGAAGGATAAAGAAAATGAGATGCACTTATCCTATAGTTGGGACTTGTAGTACAGAAGTGTCCCCAACCAGGAAGAGAACTCCATCCTATTGCCCTCATGTGTCAACCAGAATGAGTGTCATGAACGTGTAAAGCATCTACTGTACCTGCTAGTCCCCTTGGCCTATGAGCATCTGGTCCAGCGACAGGGTGAGAGCTTGCCAAGCCATAAACTCAGCCCTTATGCAGGGTTGTGCTGCCCCATTTGAAAGAGAGAATGGTAGTGGGCAGGGGCAAGGAGTGCGGAAAGTTCCACAGAATGAATGTCATTGTGGATATCACAGTGGGTGCTCCCCTAGGGTCCTTGTTCTCTTGTATGAAGATAATTCCAGAAAGGTTCAGGAATAGATTTCAAGTGGTCAGATGCAATCCCGAAGACCCTGCCCTTTGGGCAGGAGTGGGTGTGTATTAAGGCAGCCTGTCAGGGGAACATGCATTACCAACTCTTACGCTGTTGTATTAAGCTTTATGTCCCATCTTTACAGTCAGATTATTGGAGATTAGTGGTTCCACTTAAGAGTTTAAAACATTGTGCTGACCCAAATTGTTGGAGCCATTGTGATATGGCTCTATATATTCAAAGACTGGACCAGCTGGTGGTCAACTGGGGGAGGGGGAGAGCTACATTTTCACAAAGTGATTTCATTAATTGGTTTGTGTAAGAAAGCTGGGGTACCTCTTTATACATAATGCGAGTATAGCACTGTCTCTACTTTCCACTCACTTAAATGCCCATCAGTCCAGTCTAGTGATGCTCCTTTGCTAACAGGACATTTAATAATCAACGGTCACTCATGTTTGCTTCCTCTTGGCTTCTGTGGGTGGAGCCCAGTCCCAGAAGTCTCAGATAGTTTCATTAATGTCTTTTATCCACTTAAAAGACAAAAATAGGCTTCTCTCAAGCTCTTAGAAAACCACCACCCTGTATGTAGGAGAGAAAAAGAGGACAGCTGTTAATCAAAGCTTAAATATCTTTGCAGCAGCACACAGCTATGGTCCAGAGAACACGAGAACCATACCCAGCCCGCCTTTCAGATCAGAGCTACTTTTTATTCACTGACAGATTCAGTAGTTGAGCTCTTATGTCTTAGTTCAGGCTACTATAACAAAATACCAGATTCAGTGATATAAATAGCAAACATTTATTTCACATGGTTCTGGAGGGGGGAAGTCCAAGATCAAGGTGGCAACAGATTCTGTGTCGGTTAGAACCCCATCTTGGTTTGCAGACTACCATCTTGTCATGTGTCCTCATGTGGCCTTTCCTTGGTGAGTGCACTTGAGGGAGGGATGAAGAAAGAGACAGAGATCTTATGTCCTTTCTCCTTCCTTTAAGATATTAATCCCATCTTGAGGGCCCCACCCTCATCTGAGCCTAATTACCTTCCAGATTGGGGGTTGAGTCTTCAACAGATGAATTTGCAGGGAGAGGAGGGACACAAGTCAGCCAATAGCATTCTATAGCTGTTGTGAAGTTGAAGAGGCAGCCACACATGAATTTTACTTTAGAGTGAACTGCCTGCTTTCTTAGCAAGTGTACTCAGGCATATTAGGATTTCTGTTTGTATGTCCTCAAAGTGGAAGAACTTAGTTGGAAACAATCAAAACCAATATTTGAGTCAAATCTGGTGAATAAGATAGTGATCAAGCTGGAGAAGGGCATATTTGTGACTGGTATTGTTGCATGGCCAGCAGGAACCAGAGCTTACCAGGAAAGGAAGCTCCCAAATGCTTGGCATAATGGCCACATCAACAGAAGCAAAGCTTAGCATGGGGCAGAAAAGGGATTAGGATTTGGTGGAGGAGAGGTGTGTTTAAATTGAAAAGGCTCTGACCATCCCCTCTCCCCTAAATCCAGTTGTGAATCACTGGTCTAAACTGTCAAAGGGATGTTCTGGAAGGTGGGCACTCATTTGATATGCAGTATTTGTTCTAGGAAATGTGCTCTTTACCTTATAACCACACATGACATGGGAGAAGTTTTTAAAAAGTGGCTTCTACTTCAAATATCTTTAGGAGTCTTTATAAATATCTTCATAATTTCATCTTTCATAAAAAATTCCCCACAATACAAAGTATATGTAAAATGTATAAACTGATCGACAATAGCATCCACCGATTCTACAAAGGCTGATGCTGTCATGGAGTTGTTGAGAGAGGCAGCCATTGACATTATTTTCTCATATTATAAAGGAGGGATCTTAGATTCATGGGGGAGAAGTTGCTTGGCAGAAACCAGACAGTTGGTAAAAGGCAGAGTCAGGATTAATTTACATGTGTATAACCTGAAATTCACATCTTATTTCTGATGGCAATAGTATTTCTGTCTTTGGTACTATTTCTTGTCAACTAGGAGAGAAGGGAGGTGGGACTTGATGCAGTCAGGCCTGTTTGGTTAGAATTTTCCTCTTGGCCTGGTTCTTCTGGGGAGCCCAAATGGTGTTCAAAGTTCATCCTCTTGAGGCTTGAAGATTACACTTGCAGAGTGTTTTAAATGTTTGGTTGGAGATGAAACTTCATTGACACCCAAAGGCCTGGAATTCTTGAATACAGCCAAGAAACTGAGCGAAGTAAAGCAATACCATTTTCTTACTTCCGATGGCCATGATTGTTTGAAATATCTTTGCTGTGAAATGTTAAAGTAGCAATTGGGCTCCCTGTTATGCATTACTCTCGAACTCTTGTGTGCTTCTGATGGACTGGTATTCTTGCTGTCTCCATGACCTAACGCCCCACTGCAGTGCTAAATCTGTTCTCTGAAATTACGGATACATCAGTGACCTCATGCTTTTTACTCTGCCTCTTTCTTGAAGTAAGTCAATTAGCATACTTCAGGATTTAACAATTTCTCTCCTTGGAGATCTTCTCAGGCCTTGTTACAAAATGTGTAGCCAGTAGACCAACTAGAAGCACTGTGATCAGCAACATCATCACCTGGGAGCTTACTAAGCAGAGCTTAGGGTCCACCCCAGACCCACTGAGTCAGAGCTATATTTTAATGTGGTCCCTTGGTGACTTTTAAAATTTGAGAAGCAGCTGTGATGAACCCAGAAAATACTTCTGTGTTGGTGGATGTCAGCCTTCTGATACAGGTAACACTCCCCAGGAGTCTGTGGTTGGTTTGGGGTGGGAGGAAGCCTTGAAGAGAGGGAAAGCTCGGGTTGGAAAGCCCCAGTATTCCTGTTTTTTCTTTTCTTCCTTTTTTTCTTCTGAGAGTCAAAACCACCCATTTGAACTCTGGATATTGTCCCATATGTTCTAGGCAAAGGGAAAGAAAGGTAAAATAACTGGTTTTTTTTTTTTTTTTTAATAATCATGCATTCTTAGGAAGGAAAGAGATTTGGGTGTGCTCTGTTTACTTTCTTGAGTACAAGTTACTTCTATAGCATCTCAAACACATAATACCCTGCCCTCAACCAAATACTTCCAGTGTTGGGGAGTTCACTGCTTGCTGGGCAGTTGGTTCATTTTTCCTTTCCAACAAGCATTTATCAAGTGCCTCCTTGGAGTCAGGCCATATTAGGGTATAAAGAAAAAAATGTCAGTCTGTTCCTGTCCTCAGGTGGTTAATAGTTTATAACTTCAACTCCGTGTATGTATCGTATCCTATACCAGACCACCTGACCTGCCTCTTGAGAAACCTGTATGCAGGTCAGGATGCAACAGTTAGAACTGGACATGGTACAACAGACTAGTTCCAAATAGAAAAAGGAGTACTTCAAGGCTGTATATTGTCTCCCTGCTTATTTAACTTATGTGCAGAGTACATTATGAGAAATGCTGGGCTAGATGAAGCACAAGCTGGAATCAAGATTACGGGGAGAAATATCAATAACCTCAGATATGCAGATGACACCACTCTTAGGGTAGAAAGTGAAGAACTAAAGAGCCTCTTGATGAAAGTGAAAGAGGAGAGTGAAAAAATTGACTTAAAGCTCAACATTCAGAAAACTAAGATCATGGCATCTGGTCCTATCACTTCATGGGAAATAGATGGGGAAACAGTGGAAACAGTGGCTGACTTCATTTTTCTGGGCTCCAAAATCACTGCAGATGGTGACTGCAGCCATGAAATTAAAAGACACTCCTTAGAAGAAAAGTTATGACCAACCTAGACAGCATATTAAAAAGCAGAGACATTACTTTGTCAACAAAGGTCTGTCTAGTCAAGGCTATGGTTTTTCCAGTAGTCATGTATGGATATGAGAGTTGGACTACAAAGAAAGCTGATTGCTGAAGGATTGATGCTTTTGAACTGTGGAGAAGACTCTTGAGAGTCCCTTGGACTGCAAAGAGATCCAACCAGTCCATCCTAAAGGAGGTCAGTTCTGGGTGTTCATTGGAAGGAGTGATGTTGAAACTTCAACTCTTTGGCCACCTGATGCGAAGAGCTGACTCATTTGAAAAGACCCTGATGCTGGGAAAGATCGAAGGCAGGAGGAGAAGGGGACAAGAGAGGATGAGATGGCTGGATGGCATCACTGACTCAATGGGCATGAGTTTGGGTAGACTCTGGGAGTTGATGATGGACAGGAAGGCCTGGCGTGCTGTGGTTCATGGGGTCACAAAGAATCGGACACGACTGAGCGACTGAACTGAAATGAACTGAACAGAACACTTTCTAGAGCTGACTCAGGGATTTTATGAGATAACAACTGTGACACCAGGTTGCACTGAATGGGACATACTAATGCTGCACAAATTATATAATATTTACCTTAAATTCACAATGAACTAGGTATCCTGTATTTTGGGGCTTCCTAGGTGGTGCTAGTGATAAAGAACCTGCCTGCTAATGCAGGAGACACAGGGGATGTGGGTTTGATCATTGGGTCAGGAAGATCCCATGGAGGAGGGAAATGGCAACCCACTTCAGTTTTCTTGCCTGGAGAATCCCAAGGACAGAGGAGCCTGGTGGGCTACAGTCCATGGGGTTGCAAAGAGCCAGACCTGTCTGAAGTGATTTACCATGCACACATGCCTATTGTTTAATTGCTAAAACTGGCAAACTGAAAGTCTATTTATTTATTTAGTTTTTATTTTTTCCTGAGGTATTGCTGACTTACAATGTTTCAGGTGTACAGCAAAATGACTTGGTGATTCATTCGGATACATACGAGAGTGTGTATTCTTTTCCATTATAGGGTGTTACTAGATACTGAATATAGTTCCCTCTGCTGTACAGTAGGCCCTTGTTAAGACTGGCGGTCTTAATGGGATGGCACTTACCTCAGTTCATGACACTAATACATTGAGTAATACTTGACACTTAGTGTATATGGATGTGCGTGCTAAGTTGCTTCAGTCACGTCCCACTCTTTGCGGCCCTATGGACTATGGCCCGCCAGGCTCCTCTGTCCATGGGATTCTCCAGGCAAGAATACTGGAGTGGGTGGTCATGCTCTCCTCCAGGGGATCTTCCAGACCCAGGGATCAAACCCGCGTCTCTTGAGTCTCTTGCATTGGTATTGACAAGCAAGTTCTTTACCACTAGCTCCACCCGGGAAGCCCCAGTATATACAGTAGACACCTAATAAATATATGTTCGATTTAACTTTAAGCTCTTTAACTCTGTAATGAGGGAAGAGGAATAAAACTATAGGTAGGAGGAGTTATAAAGTGTAGTAAAGAATTTGGTCCTTGAAAATGTTATTGAAAATGTCCTTTTCAGGAGCGAGGGCATTTCCTGCCAAGTACAAACTTTGTGTTGAAATAAGTCCTCTTTCATGGTTAGAAATGCTCCTGGAAGGATGCTGGATAGGCTTTGAGGTGATTGAGGTCCTTCAAGATAAACAGTGGGCTTAGTCTTGGGGTTAGTGGACCAAAAGGGAGATACTATGCACAGTTCTGCTTCAAGGAATGTAATTTAAACATTTTTTTTTGGTCTTTTTTCTTTGTGGTCTGAGGAATTTAAAAAATCTGGGTGACCTCTTGCAGAAAATATTTGGTGTTAAAGTACCCCAAGAACTGGTTGGTTCCCAACCCTGGCTCCTATCTGGCACCCTCTCAGGAGTCTAAATTATTCCCCCACCCCGCTTCTGACCACCCTAAGGGCCCAGATCCCAGGATCACGCTTCCTGACCCTCTGTAGGAGGGGAGTCAGGGTGCGTTCAGCCCTAGGTGATGTGGCAGTGTCTAGATGTGCTTAACAAATTGCCTGTTCATTCAATTACATTTTATTTAATCATCTGTAATCATATAAATTATGCCTGATGGTAGTAAATGTTCGTGTCAGTTCCTAATTACAGATTGATTAATTGGCTGGGGGTGATCTGTATTACTACTTATATAAGAATATATGAAGATGATGATAAATTAGGGCTGGTGATGCTGAGCCCAGGAAAATGGAACATTTCCAATTGTATCCCACTTTTTGGGGGTGGGGAAGCCATTCCCCCTTCCTAGTTGTATTCATATCTGATGCCTCCAGGAGGGTTTGTGTTGTATTGACTGGTTGATTTTGGTAACGTCTGAGTCTAGAAATACTTATTATTGTTTAGTTAGTGTATGTGTGCATGTAAAATTTTACCCTGCAGTGCTTTTCTTTTTGGCTGTTGGCAGAAATGAATAATGACGAGCTCATTAAGTTCACTTGGGCTCATTACAGCCTGCTGGGCCTAGAAAGTTCCCAAGGTTGGATTTGGCCTGGAGAGCAGGAATCCAGAGAATGTAGCTGGGGGTGGGGGCACTTTATTAGTGCTTATGGGATGATTCCCTAATAGATGATTTCCTTTTTGTTTCCTTGAAAGATAGCATGTCCAGTGATCCAGAATACACCTTGAATTTTTTCTTTGGTAGCATCAGACCTTTGTGGATGTCTTTAAGGCAACTTACCTTGGATGTGTAATTATTAGTTCTCAGCTTGTGAGAACAAAACCTAATTAGAACGTACTCTGCTTCCATCATTCTCACTCATACCTGAGGCTATAGATAAAGATGGGGCAACGTGGAGTAAGACGAAGAATCTGATAATCTAGAAGTGGACTCTGGTTTTAGGGAAGGGACTTTTGACTTTATCCTAGGATCCTCACTTCCTGAGAAGTGATGGGAAGAGGAAGAATGGCATAAAGCCCATGGGTGTCCTATGCTCTGAAGACACAGTATCCCAGGGGGTTGCTACCGGAGAAGAGCAACCCCTTGACAAACAAGCTGCGATAGGAGCTCTTTCCCTTTACTGTATTGGCTGAATTTCCCTAGCTGACTGTTTCTCAGGTCCCACTGACCAAGAATGGCTGGCATGTCCACTCTAAATCAGTCATTGTCGAAAGAACTAAGACAACTAGGACTGACCCAGACCAATCATAATTGACTCTCTGTGGTCCGCGGAGGAGGGTCACTTTTCCTGAATATAGGACCCAGCAAAGGGTGACACTTGAACCAGCCTGAGGCTCTGTCAGCCACTAAGAAGAAAGTGTGTGTGTGTGTGTGTGTGTTTGTGTGTGTGTGTTTGTGTGTGTGTGTGTGCAGGATTAGGGGCAATTGGCTGGTTGTTCCAGGGAAATCACATAATGACCCCGAAATGCAGGGACCCTGAATCTCCCAAATCAGATGCATAGGAAGGAAGATTCAAGTGTCTCAGAAGAAAAACAATAAATAAGGCACATCCTCCAATATGACTTTGCTTTTATTCAGTTCTTCTCATTTTGCTCTTCATAATAATACCTTGCAGTTAGAGATGGTGATTACAACTTTATTCTGCACATTACCTGGTGATGTCAAACGGTTTGTCTGTTAAAGGAACCACACTAGTTTATGTGATGTAGGTGGGTTGTGTGGAGGACTCTGTTAGCAGTCTACCCAGCATTCATTTTCCTTCCTTCAAATTGAACTCTGGTTGACACCATACCCAGCATACGAGGAGGACCCCCATGACTCCGAGCCAGTTGGAACTTGGCAGCCCCTTGGTGGTGGTTACAAGTTCAAAGATGGGCAAACTGGCTTAATCACATTGAAGGCAAAAGCTGGAGTCCTGCTTGGGGAAGAAGTACTTCTTTCTCTCTTACTGGGAGGGAACAAGGAAGCATGTAGCCCTGCCTGCCACTGGCAGCCTTGTATTGAACATGAGGGGAGCAAGCACTGAATTAAATAAGAACTGAGAGAGGGGAAGAAATTAGGGCCTCAGTGGTATCAGTGAGCCAAACCTGGAGCCTCTGACATTTCCAGGTAAGATGACAACTTTCCCTATGACTTAGGCCAATGTGAACTGAGGCTTTTGGTACTTGTAGCTTAAAGCCTCCCCTTACTAAAACAGCCATCCATTATTATTTTCTTTTGCAAATGAAGAAACTAAGCAAGAAAAAGTAGGTGAACTGCCTTGGGTCTTGTGGCCATAAGAGTGATGGAAGAATAGTAGCCCGGTCTTTGACTCCAAGGTGACTTTCCCCCCACCTAACTACCTCCTATCATGATTACTTCTTAGTGATCACAGTTATCTTGAGTTGATCTGGGGAGTCTGAGGGGAAGGGTGAAATGTTTCCTAGGAGTCCAGTAGGGTCGAGCTGAGAAATCTAATTCCCCCTGGGTTGGCTGCTAGCTGCCATCTGGATGAGATAATTATTACCCTGCCCTGTCTTTGTTTAACTGGCTCTGTAGTGGGAACAATGGATTCCAATGAATTGTGCTGGTAAATAATATCTTCTCCTTCCTGGGGGAAACATCCAGAACAAAGGATGAAGGTGCCTCCCAAGAGGGAGGGAATAGCCTGGAGAAGGAGAATAGACTCAAGAGCCATGGCAACAGTACCTCTGAGGGTGGTCAAGGGGAAAGGTCAGGCTCATGCAGACCCAGCATCTAGAGTCATTGCCAGCTCCTGTCCTCTGGGGCTACACCACTTCATTCCCTGATCCCAGCCGGGGTTATTCCATGGGGACTCTCTGGGGTGACAGATGGGGTGGGAGGAAGAGGAAAGCTCCTCACACAAAACTGTAGGTAGGAACGATGACCCGGTGACATGTCTTTGTGTGTCTCCAGGAGGAAGTGGACATGAAACAGTCACTTGGGAGAAATACCCTTAACACCAGAAAGGAACAGGGATTCCCACTAGAACATTGGAAAAACCACAGTGGACTGTCCTGAGGCCCCAGATTCCTCTTCATGGTTTTGTGAATGGGTCTCCTTGGTTCTGGCATCAGCTAGCTATGACATGAGCTAGCTAACCTTTGGTTAGCTGTCTTAGATATATTAATACTATCCAGGAATTCATATAGGCCTTTGGTAAGTCCTTTCATATTTTAGCATGAACTTCATCTTGGGACATCAATCACACAGAGATGCAAGTGTCAGTTCCAGTTATGATCCACCTGCCAGAATGGACACCATAACTGACATTTCACTCGTTTGCTTTCTAACAGGGTCTATTACAATTACCAGGGGGCTTTAGAAATTAATTTTATATAATATAAAAAATGTAAAACGCTATGCAGTGACAAATTTTCCCCATCGCCCATCAGTGCATTTCCCTCACTGTGTTAACACTGTTAGTGCTTCTCTGGGACCCTCTCAGAGTTTCTCATAAAAACAAATATTAAAATAGATTTTTCTTTCTTTTACCCAGCTTTTGCACAAAATACAGCATTCTGTACACACTGGTTCACATTTTTTTTACATCGGCACATAGGGACTTATGCACTCCACCTGCAAGGTACAGATATATCCGGGGGACATTCCAGAAATTTAGATTCTCAGACTCCACCCTAGGCTGATTGAATTTGAACTTCTCAGAGACTTAACATTTTTAGAAAACTCTCCAGGTCATTATAATGTAGAAAAAACTCTTCTCTGTTGAACTCAGATTAGCTGGTGGGTCAGCTAGGATGGTATCCTTTGTCTGCCTTTCCTGGACAACTGTGGGAGGCTGAGAATTGGCCCTCTAAGGTATGGTCAGTTCCCAATCCCTGGGACAGATGAGTATTATCCCAGATGACAAAAGGTGAGATTCATTTAGGATCTTGAACCGAGGTGGTTAACCTGGGTTATCCAGAGAAGCCCTAAATGCAGTCACAGGTAGCCCTATAAGAGAGGGGTAAAGGGAGATTATAGGCAGACACTGAGGAGACCAAGTGAGGATGGAGGCCGAGACTGGAGTGATGCCGCTACAAGCCGAGGACCCCGGCAGCCACTAGAAATGGGAAGAGGAAAGAAACAGTCTCACCTTTAGAACTCCTGGAGGAACAAGACCCCTTGCTTTTGGTTCTCTGGTGCTGACGTCATAATTCTGGTTTCTAGAAGAGTAAAAGAATGAATGCCTGTTTCTTTGAACACTGAGTTTGTGTTCATTTGTTCCAGGAGACCCAGGAAATGAACACAAGCATCTACGCATGCTTTTGTTGCTAGAGAGCCTTTGATTAGCCTGTCTTCCTCACCTAGAGTCCCTTTCTTCCTTCTTTCTGCCCATTGGTATTCTTCTAGTCTTTAAAGCTGACCAACTCTTACCTCCTTCATCAAGGGTTCCTGGACAGCCTATCTGTGACCTGCTATAAGGTCTATTGCTGGTTCCCATAATGGCCCTGTATTTTCAGTTAATCTTTTGTGTATGCCTGGGCTTCCTGTGAAAACTGTAGGCTCCCTGGGATGGGAACTATTTCTTGTTATTGTTGTAAATTCTGGGGGGTGTGGTAGTATGACTCCAGGTATTTTTGCCATAAGAATCTTTGCCATGAGCTGCTTAAACAGAGGCAATTTCACTGTTAAATTGGCCATATGATAATTTTGCCATAAAAGATAAAATAATGAAAATAATTTTAAAAGAGGAACACTAACAGGAACATAATGAAATAAAAAAATCAGAAAAAGTTTTAGAAGATTTTATTGTCACAAGGTGAAAATACAAAAAAATATTTGAATATATTTAGAATGTAGATTCATGGCTACAGTTGTATTTGGGTCAGTCATTAAGAATTTAAGATTTAATGTTGGGTCTTCATGATATTAAAAAATTTGCTAAAAGTGTCTCCAGATTTCCCTGGAAGTATGGCATCTGGTTCCATCACTTCATGGCAAATAGAAGGGGAAAAAGAGGAAACAGTGATAGATTTCATTTTCTTGGGCTCCAAAATCACTGTGGATGGAGACTACAGCCATTAATATAAAAGATGCTTGCTCCTTGGAAGGAAAGCTATGACAAACCAAGACAGAGTAATAAAAAACAGACATCACTTTGCCAACAAAGGTCCATATAATCAAAGCAATGGCTTCTCCAATAGGCATGTACTGATGTGAGAGTTGAACTGGAAGGAAGGCTGATAAAAGTGAAAGTGAAAGCCTCTCAATCATGTCTGACTCTTTGCAACCCCATGGACTGTATGTAGCCCACCAGGCTCCTCTGTCCATGGGAGTTCCCAAGCAAGAATACTAGAGTGGATTGCCATTTCCAAAGATTTGATGCTTTTGAACTGTGGTGCTGGAAAAGACACTTGAGAGTCCTTTGGACAGAAAGGAGATCAAACCAGTCAATCCTAAAGGAAATCAACCCTGAATATTCATTAGAAGGACTGATGCTGAAGCTGAAGCTCTAATACTTTGACCACCTGATGCAAAGAGTCAACTCATTGGAAAAGACCCTGATGCTGGGATAGATGGAAGGCTAAAGGAGAAGAAGGCAGCAGAGGATGAGATGATTAGATAGCATCACTGACTCAATAGACATGAAGTTGAGGAAGTTTGGGAGACAGTAGAGGACAGAGAAGCCTGGCTGCAGTCCATGGGGTTGCAAAGAGTTGGACAGGACTTAGTGACAGAACAACAACAAAAAACAAGCAGATGAGGGATACTGCTATTTCTTACCATTACATGTAACATCTATAACTGGTCATACATATCTTGACTACATTTCAATGTTCCATCACATGCCCAGTCCTTTTGTTTCACAAAATCATATAAGCCAAATTCTGTACCAAATACCAAAATTCTGTCTATATCATGTTCTCCATTATCAACTAGAAAACAAACAAAACTCCCATTTTCAAGAAAATGATATATATCAGGAATCACATGGCCATTTCTTTTTGGGGGGAATAGGAGGCCCCCAACTTCTAATATTGTGTGATGAATTTGGTAATGACAGCTGCCTTTTAGAATTTGCAATAGCTTGGTGAAATCTTGGTTCTGATGGGTGGGAGAGATGACTGTGGGCACTGAAAGATCTGCAAATTGGCAAGTGACCATTTTCTGGTATTGTGTACAGGTTGGCTTTACAATTTCCTATTTCACATTTCTGGTAATTTTCTCATAGTCATATTTTCTATCATGTTCATATATATATTGACTGATTTGATCAAACTGTCAAACCAAACTATTAACCAGTTAGTTTAACTTTTACAACAAAATTGCCTGACAAAGTGCTTCTGGTGAAAATACTGAAGATGACTACTCACAGAGGACTTAGGCCCATTGGTAACCTGACTGTATTTCTTCATCGTCTTCCTCCTGCCTCTCTTCCTCTCCACTTGCCCATGTAACATTGGCTTCCTTTTGCTTTTAGAGTCAGAAAATACTCAAGTTAGAAATTATTATGGCTGGATTGTCTCCCCTGCCTCAGACTTTTACATGAAGTCCTAGACTTCAGTACTTTGAGATATGACTATATTTGGAGAAATGACCTTTGAAGAGTTAAGGTGAAGTGAGACCATACAGATGGGCCCTAATCCAATATGCCTGGTGTTCTTAAAAGAAGAGGAAGTTAGGACCCAGACAGATTCAGAAGAAAGACCATGTGAGGACACAGAGAGCAGAGGCCACTTGTAGGCCAAGGGGAGACGCCTCAGGGGAAACCAAAGCTGCCGACATCTTGGTCTTGGACTTCCGGCCTCCAGAACCGTGAGAAAATAAATTCCTGTTGTTGAAGTCTTCCATGCTGTGGCACTGTTACAGCATCTCTAGCAAACTGATATAGAGGTGGCCTGCCTACTCTAGGAAGGAATCCCTTGAACAATGTTTCACAGTGTTTTGGCCTGGCTGTTGTCATCAAAGAGGAGCCGACCACTTCCTGTGGCAGCCATTCCATTGTCAGACAGCTCTAGTGGTTCGGTTTGGTCACAGTCAACGTTTCATGAGTGTCTGTCACATCTTAGGCACTGACTGACTGGTGAGGGCACAGCCCTTGTCCTCAGGGAATTCACAGCTTGTTGGAGACAGTGGAAAAGTCAGGTCAGTTGTGACAAGGACTGGACAAGATATTAACCTAAGTGTGAAGGGAGCTGTGTGGCAGGACCCCTGGCCCAGCGTGGGAAGCAGTGTGAGGGTAACACCATACTCCCGGAGGAGGAGATACTCAGCAGCATGTTGAAAAATCTATATTTGCTTCAGTTGGCTGCAGGAACAAATTGCTACTACCCTCGTGGCTTAAACAACAGAAATTTATTCTCTCACAATCCTGGAGGCCGAAAGTCTGGAATGAGTTTCTCTGGGCTGAAATCAGTCATCGGGGTAGTGTTTTCTCTGGAGGCGTGAGGGGTGAGTCCACTTTCTGCCTCATCCAGCTTCTGGTGGCTGCCATGTTTCTTGGCTTGTGGCCAGTTCACTCCAGTGTCGTCTTCTGTCTTCACATCGCCCTCTCCTCTTCTGTCTGGGTCAAGTCTCCCTCTGCTTCTCTAATAAGGATGCAAGTGATTGTATTCAGGGCCCATGTGGACCATCCTGGGTAATTTCCACATCTCAAAATCCTGAATCACGTCTGCAGGGATCTTTTTTCCTTCAAAAGCAACATTTACATTTTCCAGGGATTTGATCCTGATATCTTTGGATGGCCATTATTTGGTCTGCAACAGAGCAGTGGGAATGGCCTGGTGGAGGAAGGGAAGGCCTCCCAGGGAAGGAATCAGCACGTGCAAAGGCTTCCTTCCCCGGAGGAAGCAGCATGAAGCCTGCAAGCCCCCTCTTCCAAAGGAGCAGCCTTCCGATGTGAAGAAAAGGGGCAGGTTCCTTCTCAATTTCACTGCCCACGTGGGCCCTCCTCAGTGTCATGGCTGATTCTTAAGAGGCTGTTCCCACTGAGGGTGTGAACTCGCCCAGACAGACTAGAGGTCTCTAGCTCCTGGGTCCTCCCAGTCTGTGCTCATGCCTGACCCTCCCAGCATGTTTTGGGGGCAAATCTGATCCCTTAGGAAAATCATGATGTGAGAGACGGTAGTTTTCGTTTTCTTTCAGTGGTGTTTTCTCTCTGCTCTTTTCAGGAAATTTCTCTCCTTCACTTGGCAAATATTTATTCAGCTCCACCGTATGCTGTTCCAGGTACTAGGGATAAAATGTTGAACAAGACAGACAGGTCTATGTCCCTTTGGAGCTTATCTTTTAGGGGAGGAGATGGAGAGGAGACACAAGTGAACAAATAATAAAGGTAACTTTGCTGTACAGCAGAAATTAACACAATGTTGTAAATCAGTTAAAAGAATTGATAAAAAGTGAACAGGAGAATTTATGATGGTGAGAAGCACTACAGGCAGTGACCCAGGGTGAAGAAATAATAAGTGGGTGAGTTTACATGGGGAGGTCCTGGAAGACATCTCAGCCAGATGGTATTGAAGAAAGTCCGAATGACAAGAAGGAGCTCAGCGTGGGTAATTCTGGGGTTGGAACACTCAAGCCAAAGCCTTGTGGAGGGAAGAGCTGGTGAGTTAATGGAATATGCATGAGAGAGGGAATTGGGTGAGGGGGAATGACATTGGACAAGCAGGAAGGGGTCAGCTCACACAGCTTTAGGACTTAGGTTTTTACTCTACAGGAGGCAGGGGGTTGTATTAGCTGAGGCTTGCCCAGTTGTGCAGACAGCAGATGTCCATGTTGGGGGCAAGTGTGTACATGAGTGTGGCTCTCAGGGGCTAGGATGGTTAATTTTTTGTGTCACTTTGGCAGGGCTAAGGGATGCCCAGACATCTGGTAAACATTCTTTCTGGGTGTGTCTGTGAGGGTGTGTCCGGAAGAGATTAGTGTTTGAATCAGGAGACTGAACAAAGATGCCCCTCCCTTCCCCAGTGCAGGTGGGCATCTTCCCATCTACTGAGGGCTTGACTGGAACAGGTGGTGGAGGAGGTGTGGATTCATGCCCTCTGCTTGAGCTGAGACATCCTTCTGCTCTCAGACATTGGCGTTCTTGCTGCTCCTGGTTCTTAGCTTTTGAATTCAGACTGGGACTCGAGACCATCAGTCCCCTGATTCTTGGGCCTTGGAACTGAAATTTTTATCATCAGCATCCCTGGACCTCAGGCCTTCAGACTTGGATTGACTTACACCACTGGCCTCCCTGGATCTCCATCTTGTAGGATCTGGGACTTCTTGTGTGTGCTCAGTTGCTTGGTTGTGTCTGACTTTTCACAATCCCCATGGATTGTAGCCCGCTAGGCTCCTCTGTCCATAGAATTTTCCTGGCAGGAATACTATAGTAGGTTGCCATTTCCTCCTTCAGGGGATCTTCCTGACCCAGGGATCAAACTTGTGTCACCTGTGACTCCTACAGTGGCAGGCAAGTTCTTTACCACTGAGCCACCTGGAAAGCCTGGGACGTAATTGTGTGACTATCACTCATCTCTTCTTATCTCTCTCTATCCCACTGGTTCTGTTTCTCTGGACAAACCTGAAGGGGATTCTGAAGATATACATCTGGTGGTTACAGACACATGGGAAATAGTTGAAGACTTGTGCCTGAATAAGCTCATGCGAGGAGCAGAGACAGAGATAAAAAGGAATTCCTTGACTGAGCTCCAAGTGGCCGATATTTAGAGCTTGAGTAGAGGAACAAGTCTCAGAGCAGGGAGAAAGAAGGAGAAGTCAGCAAGGCAGGAAGGAAACCAAGAGGGAGGAGCATATCTCAAGCGTGGGGAGTGGTCAGCATTCGCCTGCCCTCCTCTCCCCATAAGGAGAGTTGCTGATGAATGAATTCCTCTGTGTTGTGAAGTCTCCCAGGGAATGTTTTTGGGAGGAATCAAAACCTTGAGTAAGAGTTGCAGTGTGAACACAGTACCCCAGAGAAGTTTTCGCCATCATGTCTCTGGGTCTCTGTCATGTCAATTTCTGACCTTTCTGAGGTGAGCCTGTTGAGATAGCATCAGGAGACTGAATCAGATCCGCAGAGATGAGCTCAGGATGCCATGTTTAAAAAATGAAATTCAGCCTGTGACATGGGTATTTAGAGGGTTACTCCTCGTCTTTTGGGAAGTTTGCCTGTAGCACCTGTGTCGCTTCTGTGTCAACACCTGCCATTGTCTACCTATTGGACTGGAAACTAACCATCCAGACATCTTCCCCAGCTAAACCTCCAACATGAATAACAAGACTTTTGAAAACAATGTCAATTGCAATTATAAATATTTCTATAGAAATTCAAATGTAGATTTGATTTATTCAACCCCTGAGTGAATGGAAGGCCTGAGTTGGGCGGGTGTTAGACTATAACTCTAAGGCTTTTTCACCTTTGGAAGCCTGAGCTCCTGTGTTAAATTCCTGGTTAAAATGATTGAATGATAACCAGGTAAGGATTCTTAACTGCAGCCACGGCACAGGATTTCTTAATCAGCAGAATCGGTCATCACTACCTCATCAAAGTGGTGACGTTGCAGGCATGGAAAAGGCAACCTTTTACTGAACTGACCATCTATGCATCCTTTTAAAAGAACTCTCCATGAGATGAAGATCAAGTCCTTTGGTGTGGCAGCTCACCAAAGACCCAGCTCAGTGTGACCCCAGCCTCCCTCTGCTGAACGGTGTTGGTGCTGCCTCTTTGCACCTCTGTTTTCATCCTCCCCACCTTCTTCTGTTCCTTCTCCCCTCATGCTCTCCACCCACTGGTCCTTCAGGACCTCCTTTACGGCTTGCCTGGTGACCACTTGCCCCTGCATCCCAGAGGGGCATCCTTTGAGGACAGCTGGACCTGCTCTGCCTCCCCACGGCCCCATGTGCTTCCAGTTCCTGGCCTCTCCTCCAACCTTCACGGCACGTACCCGTCCATGAGATGGCACATTTTGCAAACACACTGCTGTTGTCTGGCCCATCCCCCCACGGTGTGTATTTACCATGCTCCCCCGGGTGATATCTTTGCTCTCCATCCCTTCTCTCTCTGCTCTTCTGCCAAGTCTCTCGTGGGCTCCTTTTCCAGGAGAATGCCCCCTGCTGCAGCAGCCCGGGTAAGCTCATCTTTCTCTCCGCTTCCTCTCTATAACTTTCATTTGGCCTATATTCCATGCTTTCTGGTGACAACGTTTGTATCTCATTAAACACTCTTGTTGTTGACAAGGCTATGGATGGAATTGTGTCACCTCAAAATTTACATGCTGACGTCCCAGCCTCAGTGTGACTGTGTTTAGAGGTAGAGCTTTTAGGATGTGATTAAGGTTAAATGAGACCATAAGGGTGGGGCTTTAATGCAATAGGGTTTGTAGCCTTATTAAAAGAGGAAAAGGAGAGCTATCTCTGTCTCTCTCCTTCTCTCTGTCTGTGTGCAAGCATCGAGGAAAGGCTGTGTGAACACACCATGAGAAGGTGGCTGTCAACAAGCTGGGAAGCAAGCCCTCACCAGAACCTGACCATCCTGGCACTCTGACTTTGGACTTGCTGGTCTCTGACCTGTGAGGAAAGAAATGTCTGTTGTTTAAGCCACTCAGTCTATGGTATTACGTTATTGCAAGCAGAGCAGACTAAGGACACCTGTTAGCATATCTACCTCCTGTCTGCCCCCCAAACCACCATCCTAGACCAGCAGAGTGTTTTTTTTGAAGTTAAATATGCACATAGAAAGATACATATATCATAGGTATGTAGTTTTTTGAACATTTACATGTTCAGACTCTGAGTCTGACACCCACTCTCGCTAACTTTCTCCAGCTCAGCCTAGGATCTCACTCTTCTTTCCATTGTTTCAGTAGAACTTAGAATATTGGATTCAATTATAATGAGAATGTAATCTCAAAGCCTTCCCTTCATTCAAGAGCCCAAACAGTCAAAATATTCTGGGTAACAAAGATCCCATTCACCTTCCTCATCCTTCCCTCTCACAATTCTCACTAATCCTTCTATGTGCTTCTCCTGCTAGGTCACTGAACATTGTTCTAAATACCCATGCTTCAGTTTCCACCCTACAAAGTCATCTTTCCCTTGTCCTAATAACAGTATGATCTTTATCATTGATAACATGATTATTAAAGATGACATTTATGGAATGACTACTAGACAGGAATCAGAATTTAGTCCAGTCTTATCAACTAACAACTTGTCTTACCCTAATCAACCTTTTCATTTACTGAATGGTTGAGTTGGACTGGAGCAGAGGTTTCAAGCTTTTACTTTTGGTCATAGACTCCTTTCTTTAAATGAAATCTGTCTTAGTCTGCTTAGACTGCCATAACAAAACACCACAGATGCATGAATTAAACAACAGCTGTGAATACTTTGTTGAACCCTGGGGATGCAATAGTGAATGAGACAGTCAGTCAGTCATGGTACAAGCCCTCATGGGGCTAACACTCTAGAGTGAGAACCAGAAGCTAAACACATTGTTTAATGAATTACATAAACATAGTTGTGATAAGAAACAAAAGGAGACGTTCAGGGTTCAATAAAAGCATAGAGCTGGGAGCCTTGACCTAACATGAGAGACAAGGAAAATCTTCTGGAGGAAGGAACATTTGAGCTGGGTTCTAAAGTATGAGCAGGAATTACCTATAAGCTAAGGCTGGTAATGAAGGTGTGGAGAGAAAGAGAAGAGAGGCTTCCAGAGGAGGAAATGGGAAAAGCAAGTGTGTATCAATACAAAAAGTGGAAGGATTTAAGAATTTGAGACAGGAAATTAACAGAATTTCAGTTTACCTTGACGGTCAGACTGAAGCTCCTAGCCAAAATCTTCAAGAAATTAAAAAAGTATATATATAAGTGTTGCCATTAAGCTAGAAACAGTGACAGATGCACAGGGGCCAACTGGGAAAGACAGCAGCTATTTCAACTGAAAGTTCATGTCCCACTAAAATTCTTACGTTGAAGCCAAATTCACAATGTGATGGGATTCAGAGGTGAGATTCAGGTGCTTAGGTCATTGGGGTGGAGCCCTCATGAGTGAGATTAGTGCCCCTGTGAAAGAGGCCCCCTGACAGTTCCCTTGCCCCCTTCCACCATGAGGACACAGCAAGAAGACAGCTCTTGGTCTCTAACCCAAGAATAGACTCTCACTAGACACTGAATTAGCTGGTGCCTTGATCTTGGACTTCTCAGACTCTAAAACTGTGAGAATTAAATATTTGTTGTTAAACTCATCCTGATGAGGGTAGTTTGTTACAGCAACACAAACAGACCAAGATAGCAGTTTATATTAAGACAAGAGATAGGTGAGTTTTTCAGTTCATCATAAGCTCAGTGTGACTTAACAATGGAACGAAGCTGCAAAAACAAAAACAAAAACAAAAAAAAAAAGAAAAGAAAGCAAATTAAAATACTTACGTGGTTTTAATTTCCATATCAAGGAAGGTGAAGACACCACTGTGCTGTGTATTAGAGAGACCACACCGGCACTTCCCTCGCCTCCTTCTGGCCTCTAGATTTTAGAAGGAGCACGAAGCCTAGAGTGTTTCCAGAGAAATGGGGATGAGAAGATGCTAGGCATTTCCTTCTGTGCGAAAGAATGGAATTATAAATTCTCAAAGATTCCTAGCAAGAACTTCAATATTCTCCGACTGAACTGATTACTTTCCACATAGCTTTCGGTTTCCGCTAGACTCGTCACTCCTCTTCTGAATTCTGAGGGCTTTGCTGAGGTGTAAATCACTTTTGTGGAGAAGACAAGTGGTCAGAATTGTTTGGAAGATCAGGCCTTCCTGCCTCCTGCCATTTCTCTCCTCCTCCCCAGGAGGCCCTGAAACGGAGCAGTCATCCTCTAAACATGGCTTGCAAAGCTGCATGCGTGACTGATTCTTCCTTCCTTCTAACTTCCTTCCAACTTTCTGGCTTATTGTGTGGAAATGTCTGGTGTGAGGAAAGCACCAAGATCTACATCATTGCAATGACAGGATCCTTCTCCAAACGAATTTCCATTGCAGATCATTAATACAGTCATCAGGAAACCAGGTCTCAGTGATGGGGGCACAGCCTCTGCAACCAGGACTCAAACAACAACAACAACAAAAAAGCATGTTTTCAACAACTAAAGAGGATTCCTACATCTTCTGACTGCAAGAAGGCTGAGGTCCTGATTAATCCCACCTGTCTCAGGCATGTAGATGACACCACCCTTATGGCAGAAAAAGAAGAGGAACTAAAGAGCCTCTTGATGAAGGTGAAAGAGAAGAGTGAAAAATCTGGCTTAAAACTTAACATTCAAAAATTGAAGATCATGGCATCCAGTCTCATCACTTCATGGCAAATAGACAGGGAAACAATGGAAACAGTGACAGACTTTATTTTCTTGGGCTCCAAAATTACTGCAGATGGTTACTGCAGCCATGGAATTAAAAGACACTTACCTGGGAAGAAAAGCTATGACCAGCCTAGACAGCATATTAAAAAGCAGAGACATTTTGCTGACAAAGCTCCATTAGTCAAAGCTATGGTTTTTCCAGTAGTCTGTATGGATATGAGAGTTGGACCATGAAGAAGGCTGAGTGCAGAAGAATTGATGCTTTTAAACTGTGGTTTGGAGAAGACTCGAGAGTCCCTTGGACTGCAAGGAGATCCAACCAGTCCATCCCAAAGGAAATCAGTCCTGAATATTCATTGGAAGGACTGATGCTGAAGCTGAAGTTGAAGCTCCAATACTTAGGCTACCTGATGTGAAGAGCTGACTCATTAGAAATGATGCTGGGAAAGATTGAAAGCAGGAGAAAGGGACGACAGAGGATGAGAAGGTTGTATGGCATCATCAACGTGATGGACATGAGTTTGAGCAAACTCTGGGAGTTGGTGATGGACAGAGAAGCCTGGCATGCTGCAGTCCATGGGGTCACAAAGGGTCGGACACAACTGAGTGACTGAATAACAACAACAACAATTTCATTCATACGTGTATCCTTGAGTCCACTAATGCCTGCACTCCAAGAAAATCCTTCTCTCTTTACTCATCTAATGAGCATTTCTTGAATACCCTGTATCTTCTTCTCCCTGTGCAGGGGGCATAAGGAGAAAAGAAAAATAACTCCTCTCACATGTGCTGATGAGAGTGTGAGGAAGTTCCATTGCTTTGGAGTTTGCTCTGTAACTGTTTGTACATAAAGTACAAAATCAGGCAAAACTAGTGTATGTTAGGAGTCAGACTGGGGCTGGCAAAAGCTGGAGGGTGGCATGAAGGGGGCTGCCTAGGTGCTAGTGATATGTGGTTTCGTGAACCAGCACTATCATGTGCTGTGATAGTCATGATCACATGTAAATGTTCAAAAAAAACACCCCACAGTGTCAGACTCAGAGTCTCCCATCAACGATGGGTGTCTCAGCTTCAGAAGGCTCTGGTAAACACTGAATGTCCAGCAGTTTGGGGTGTGTCTACAGGGTTCCTGCTGTGCATGGGATGCTGGAGTGGTTTTCCTGTTGACTGGAAGTTTCTTAGATTCTGTGAAAAGAACTTGATCTCTTAGCATGGGTCTTTTTAGGTGGTGGAGGTGTGGAATAAGAAATGAGTCAGCAAGAAATGGAATGAGGAATTGACTTTGAGAATGAGGTGATTATGAACTAAAGGAGAGAGTTATCAGGAGGCACAGAGTCCAGGATCAAAAAGTCTGGATTGACTCAGGAAGGAGAATATGGTAGGATGTGCCTCTCCTAAGAGACTGTCAGAAAATTGAATTGATTGGTGCTCAGTCTTGGGGGATTAGGAGCAATTCTGCCAGAGGCAGAGGGTTGGACCAGATGACCTCTCAAGATTTCTTCTCTCCTGATGATTCTGGGAAGACATTTCTCATTGTCTTGACAGTCTTGAAATGTCTTTTCTTAATGGGAAATTTATCTGCTGGATTCAATTTAACTGTTGCATTTGTATTTTGTACATGCACCTGCCCTGGGGCAATGGTTACATTTTAAATAAATCAAATAAATCAATAAATATGATACACTTCATTTTAATCATTACATAATGCAAAAAATTATGATAATGCCACATTAAGTTGCAAATTAAGACATGCAAAAGTAAGGAAATGTGGAAATGAATGTTCTCCCAGCAACATTAACTCTCCTGCCTTGTGATGTGGTATAATAAAGTCTATATTTATATCTGCCTACCTAGCAGTCTCTCATTTAGCATGGACCAATATGGAGGATTACTGCCATTATGAACCTTAACTTTTGTATCTGATAGCTTGTAAACGTGCAGTATTAAATGAAGCATTAGCTGTATTAAATGAAGCATTAGCTTGGCTCCTGCCAGGAAGACAGTGGGAGCATAAGCTTTGGGCAGGACTACCTGGGTTAGGATCCCAGTTCTGCCCGTGAACAGCTATGTGTCCTGCTTAAATTTACTCAGCTGTCTGGACTCTTGTTTTCTCAACAATCATATGTAATTTTAAAATAAAAATTTAAATACTTGTTTGTAGCATCCAGACCCTTGCCCTCTCCATCCCTCCGCCAGCGTCAACAAAGGCAGTCTTATTTTTATTGATTTTATTGTAGCTCATTAATAATTTCATTTTGAAGAAAATGATTTTGCTGCTTGAAACAATTTCCCAGTCATCACTCTAGTCTTAATTTTCCAGATGAGAAAGTTCAGGGAGGTAAAGTAACTCACCCAGGATCACCTAGTGGATTACTATTCTCATGGAGACCTCCACCCCAGGCCCCCAGGCCATGTCTCTCTCCTGGAGTCAGCAACTTTCCATTGACCTTACTCTTGACCCCAGATGAAAGCTCCTTTTTGGCTAGTGCCTTGCTCCTGGCTGGCACTTGTTGCAGAAGGGCAGATTGATTGTATGCATGCAACATACAGGAGGTCCCCAGAGCAGTATGGGGTGATGGGAAAATCTTAGGTGTTAGAGTAAAGTGGAAGCGAATTCTCTCTCCACCAGTTGCTGCTCTGTGACCTTGAACCATCTGGAATCTGTTTCTTCTTCTGTAAAATTGTGGAGGCAAACCCAACCTTTCAGTATCAATGAAATCAACTATGTAAAATGCTTCTCATAGTGCTTTGCTCCTTATAAGCACTGAAGAAAAAAATGTTAGTGGAATTTTCAAAACATGCTCAGATTTTAAGAATAATTATGTTTCCCCAATTTCCCCTTGAGCTGCCTTAAGAATTTTACTATGGAAATTCCCTCAATACTAATAAACTTTTTTCTCCTTTCTTTTCACTTTTTTTCCACCTTACCTTTCTTTTCACTGATGGAAAACCAGGAAGAGGACCACACTTGAGCCCCCAACACCTTTAATGGCTCCCATTGCTTGTGAGATTAAGTAGAACACTGCTCTTTATTCTGCCAGGAGGAACAACCCCCTGCTCTCTCAGCAAGTCCTTAGGTTTGGCATCTCTCTGCCTTTGCCCCAGCTGATTCGCCCTCCTGGCAACCCTCCTCTCCAGCCCCCCCCCCCCTCTTGTATTCCCTTCCACACTGCCCTATCTTTGCTTGTCAAACCCAGACTGCCATCAAGGCCCATGTCCTCCTTTATGAATCTTTCCAGGCTGACCTCAAATAATGGGCCATCTTTCAGCTTATGTACCCAGAGCCCCTCTTCTGCTTCCCAAATGAGCATCACTTTATCCTCCCATGTTAATGTAATCCTGTACCACTAGGTCCATAGTTTCTTGAGAACATGAGCTAGATCATGCTCATCTTTACTGCCCTGTAATCATGATGGGCATAGAACTTTCCAGGCAGGATAAATACTGAGATGAATCATAACTAAGTGTTCTTCACCTTATGACCATTTTTATATTACAAGAGAGGCTGGGGCAGGAGAAATGTGCTGGGTGCTGGGGAGACAGAGTGGGGCTGGGAGACAAGGATTGGTTTACAAAGGCCAGGAAGAATGTTAAAGTCCAAGCTTTTGGGCACCACAATCTTGCCAAAGGTGGGATCCACAAAAATGCAACTAAGAGTCTCAGCAAAATCAACCAGGGCCTGGGAGAAAAGAATGTTGGTTGTGTTGTTTACTGTTCATTACTTCTTTGCAATCTTTGAAAGCCCATCAGTGTAATTATCCCAGCCTCTCACCAGGGCCTGGAGGTTTTGAGTCTCATGGTTGGCGTTATTTGGGATCAAACTGGAGAAAACATGATTTGCTTTTCCTGTTTGTTTTACTCAAAGTCTACTGTATGGGGTTCATAATCACACTTGGGCTGAATCCTGAGGAGCCTCGTGTTTTATAGATCCCACTTCCTGTGAAGGAGGGCATGGGTGCAGGATTGGGGAGGTGGCTTTCTGTTTCCTAAAAGAGGCATGAGGAAGGATAGGAGGCTTACAGCTGCACAAGAAGCGAGGCTTTTGTGGGCAGAGTCAGGGCCAAAAGGGACATTAGAGAGGTAGAAGATGTACAACAAGTACAACAGTTGCTCCTGACTCAGTTAATCAGCTCCGTGGCAGTGCTTTATTGAGTGGCAGTTACACACCCAAAACTGAGCTAGGACACCCCTGTTTTGGCCAAATTATGCTGGTATTCAGTCTCCAGTTCTGTCAGCTTGTGCTGTTGCGTTATCTCCTCCCTTTGCCTATTTCCACGTATCCAGGAGGATTCCACTTGTAGTAACCCAGGTTGCAGACCAACCACATACATGTCCTTCTAACCTTTAGGGCGGAGCCAAGGCCTCCCTAAGCGGGCTCCATGCTGCCTCCCTAGTTTATCTCCGTGCTCCTTCGTTCACTGGCACCACCTCTTTCCCCATCTCTAATGGAATTCTACTTGCTTATTCCTCCCTTCCTCCCTTTCTTCATCCCCAAATTCTTATGCTAACATTTTCCTGTAACCTGGATGTCATTTCCTGCATCTCTCCTTGTCTAAATCCTTATTCTTCCAGTTCTTTCTTTTTCTTTTTTCCCTTTAATTATCAAAGATTAAAACTGCACAATATTAAGTATAGAACAAAATACAACTATTGGGGGACAATTGCTCTACAATACTGTGTTGGCCTCTGCCACACACCAACACAAATCAGCTACAGGTATGCATATGCCCTCCCTCTTGAGTCCCCCTCCATCTCCCACCCCGCCCCACCCCTCTAGGTTGTCACAGAACATTGGATTGAGCAAATTCCCACTTGCCATCTCTTTTACATATGGTAATATATATGTTTCCATGCTATTCTCCCAATTTGTCCCACTCTTTCTTTCTCCTACTGTGTTCACAAGTCTGCTCTCTACCTCTGTATCTCCACTGCTACCCTGCACACAGGTTCATCTGTACTCTTTTGCTTTTTCAATATTTTTTCAATTTTTATTTTCTTTAGATTAAGACGATTTAGTTAAATTGTTTACAAGAGTTCAAAATTTACTTAGATTTTTAAAACTTCTCCTTCAACCTCTCTACCAAATTAAAAAAAATTGTGATATAATTGACATAAACCATTATATTAGTTTCAGGTGTGCAATGTAATGATTTGATACTTGTATACATTCTAAAATGATCACCACAATAAGCCTAGTTAATATTTATCACCACGTATAGTTAGAATTTTGGGGGCCCCTTTTTTAATTGAAATATAGTTGATTTACAATATTATATTAGCTTCAGGTGTACAACAGAGTGATTAAATATTTTTATGGATTATATTCCATGTAAAGGTATTATAAAATATTTATTATATTCTCTGTGCAGTACATTGCCTTCTTGTAACTTATTTATTTTATACTAGTAGTTTGTACCTCTTATCTCATCTTGGATGGACATTTGGATTGCTCTCATAACTTGGCTATTGTAGATAATGCTGCTAAGAATACTGGCGTACATATATCATTTTCAATTAGTGTTTTCATTTTCTTTGAATGTATACCTAGGAGTGAAATTGCTATTTTTAATATTTTAGAGGAATCACCAAACTGTTGTTTGGCTGTATCAGTTTACGTTCCTATCAACAGTGTAGGAGTGTTCAGTTTCCTCTGCATCCTTAGCCAATACTTGCCTTTTTGATGATAGCTTTTCATCAGCTTGTTGGCCATCTGTCTGTCTTCTTTATAAAAATGCCTCTTCAGGTCCTTTACCCATTTTAAATCCATATTTTTAAAAAATATTAAGTTGTATAAATTCTTTATATATTTTGTATGCATGTGCGCTCAGTTGCTTCAGTCGTGTTTGACTCTTTGTGACCCCATGAGCTCTAGCCCTCCAGGTCCCTTTATCCATGGGATTTCACAGGCAAAATTTCTGGAGTGGGTTGCCATCTCTTCCTCCAGGGGATCTTCTGACCCAGGGATTGAACCTAGGTCTCCTATGTCTCCTGCATTGCAAGTGGATTCTTTACCACTGAGCCACTGGGGAAGCCCATATTTTGGTTATTAACTCTGTGTTAGACATGTCATTTACCAATGTCTTCTCCTACTCAGTAGTTTGCCTTTTTGTTTTGTCATGTATGGATGTGAGAGGTGAGAGTCCCTTGGACTGTAAGGAGATCAAACCCATCAACCCTAAAGGAAATCAGTCCTGAATATTCATTGAAAGGACTGATGCTGAAGCTGAAACTCCAATACTTTGACCACCTTATGCAAAGAACTGACTCATTGGAAAAGACCCCAATGCTGGGAAAGATAGTAGGCAGGAGAAGGGGACAACAGAGGATGAGATGGTTGGATGGCATCACTGACTCAGTGGACATGAGTTTAAGCAAGCTCTGGGAGTTGGTGATGGACAGGGAAGCCTGGCGTGCTGCACGTCCATGGGGTTGCAAAGAGTCAGACATGACTGAGTGACTGAACTGAACTGAACACACATGTGCAAAAGTGATGGCAGGATCCAGCTTTCCATCCAGAGGGAATCAATGCTGGAGCAGGAGGGGCTGCAGCAGGAGTGCAGAGCAGGCTGGGGTATGTGTTGGGGCCATCTTGGCAGGCTGGCCAAGGCACAAGGCAATTTTCCCTCTGTGTCCTGTGTATTGGGACTGGAAGTGTCAAATCTGTGTGCATGCTCTTCAGGAGCAGAGCTTCAGTTTCCTTACAGCCTTCTGGTAAGCCTCACTTGTTTTCTTTTCTTTTTTTTTTTGTTCAAAATGTAATGTCTCTGTTTTTTTTTTATTTATTTTTTAATTTTTTTCAATTGTTTTTGCCATACATTGTCATGATATCACCATGGGTTTACATATGCTTCCCCTCCGGAACCGCCCTCCCTCCTCCCTCCCCCCCCCACCCCGGGAAATCTCGCTGCACCAGCCCCAAGCATCAATCCTCGGCTGGCGATTGATTAGACATATGATAATTAACATGCTTCAATGCCCTTCTCCCATATCATCCCACCCTTACCCTCTTCCACAAAGTCCACGAGTCTATTCTATACATCTGCATTCCTTTTGCTGTCTCGCATGTTGGGTTCTCGTTACTGTCTTTCTAAATTCCATATATATGCGTTAATATACTGTATTGTTGTTTTTGCTTCTGGCTTACTTCACTCTGGATAATGGGCTCCAGTTTCGTCCATCTGAGTAGAATTGCTTCAAATGAATTTTTTTTTAATGCTGAGTAATATTCCATTGTGTATATGTACCACAGCTTTTTTATCCATTCGTCAGTTGATGGGCATCTGGGTTGCTTCCATGTCCTGGCTATTGTAAACAATGCAGCGATGAACATTGGGGTACACGTGGCTCTTTCAATTCTGGTTTTCTCAGTGTATATGCCCAGCAGTGGGATTGCTGGGTCATATGGCAGGTCTATTTGCAGCTTTTTAAGGAACCTCCACACTGTTTTCCATAGTGGCTGTACTAGTTTGCATTCCCACCAACAGTGTAAGAGGGTTCCCTTTTCTCCACATCCTCTCCAACATTTATTGCTTGTAGACTTTTGGATGGCAGCCATTCTGACTGGTGTAAAGTGGTACCTCATTGTGGTTTTGATTTGCATTTCTCTGATAATGAGTGATGTTGAACATCTTTTCATGTGTTTGTTAGCCATTTTTATATCTTCTTGGAAAAATGGCCGGTAAAATTCTTGGCCCACTTTTTAATTGGGTTGTTTATTTTTCTAGAATGGAGCTGCAGGAGTTGTTTGTATATTTTTGAGATTAATTGTTTGTCCGTTGCTTCATTGGCTATTATTTTCTCCCATTCTGAAGGCTGTCTTTTCACCTTGCTTATAGTTTCCTTTGTTGTGCAAAAGCTTTTAATTTTAATTAGGTCCCATTTGTTTATTCAGCCTCACTTGTTTTCAAACCAGCTATGGGGGCTTGTTTTCCTTGAGCTGGATGCTAAGACTGGAATGCTTAATATGAGCCGCAAACCCTTTGCTTCTTAGGGAAGCTCCCCAAGCCTGTGATATGCCCCTCCTCTTCTGGGTCACCCAAGAGGGGTATGGGTCCTGACTGTATCGATTCCCCTTCCTTTCTACTAGGTTTTGTGTGGGTCTTTCTTAATAGCATTGGTTGTAGAAAAACAGTTCTACTAATCTTCAGGTCCTTCTCAATGAGAGTTGCTATACATATAGCTGTAGCTTTGATGTGTTTGGCAGAGGTGAGCATAGAGTCTTCTGATTCTGCCATTTTGATTCTGCTTCTGGTTCCTTCTTGAAACTTTTATGGTCATCATCCCACCACTGCCCTTCCTTCTGAGGTACTTTTCTATTTTCAGCTCAACATTCAAACAGCACTGAATTTATTGACACTCAATAATTCTTGATTCAGTGTCTCTGCTGGCTAGGGAATGTTCCAGGTGATAACAGAAACAGACAATGCCCAGCACAGATCCTCAGAGAAGCTTGCAGTTGAGTCTTGATTTGATCTCTTTTTATAAGAGTGTTTAAAAAATTATAAACCATAATACATCGATATATTAATAAGAAATTGGGGCAGTACAAAGTCTAAAGAGTGACAAGGCAAAACACACCTTTGTGGAGCTTCTGGGTTGGTGAACATGCAGAGGTGATGAGAGAGTGGCATCTGGAGAGGGCAGGGAAGCTCCACGCTCCTTCCTGCTTACCTTGTCCTATGCATCTCTTCCATTTGGCTATTTCTGAATTATATCCTTTTATACTGAACTGGTATAATGACATTATTGTTTATGTAGAAAGTCACAGTGAATCTACAAAAGTTATCCTGGAACACAGAAGAATTAAAAAAGGAACAAATGAAGTTCAAACAGCAGAAAGAATGAGTCAAAAAAATCAGAACAGAGATAAGTGAAATAAAGACTAGAAAAATGATATTAAGTGCTAAAAAAAAAAGAATTGATTTTTTTTAAAGAAAAGGTAAGCAAAATAGAAAAAAACTCTAGCTAGACTAAGAGAAAAAGAAAGAAAACTCAAATAAAAAAGTGAGAGGGGAGACATTACAACTGATACTACAGAAATACAGGTATTATAAGTGAATACTATGAACAGTTACAAAGCAATAATTTGGATAACCAAAAGAAATGGATAAATTTCTAGAATATAATCTACCAAGACTAAATCATGATGAAATATAAAATCTAAATAGAATATTGATGGTTCATCAGAAAATTCCCAACAAAGAAAAATTCAGGACCTGATGGCTTTATTGACAAATTCTGTAAAACATTTACAGAAAAATTAATACCAATCTTTCTCAAGCTCTTCCAGAAAATTGAAAAAAGGAACACTTCCAAAATTATTTTAGGAAGCCAGCATTATTCTGATTCCAAAGACAAATAAGGACAATTAGAGGAAAGAAAATTAAAGACCAATATCCTTGATGAATATGAATCTAAGAGAGTAGATCTTAGTCATTCTGAACACACACACACACACCAGAAACTAGGTGAGGAGGGGATGGATGTGTTAACTAACCTGATAGTGATAATCATGTTACAAAATATACATTAATATAGTAAGTTATCACACTATACACTTTCAATAAATATAGTTTTATCTGTCAATTATATCTTAATGAAACTGTAAAAAAAAAAGGCACTTCTTTCCTTTCTCTCATTTCTACTCTTCAGAGGTAATTTGGAACATTAATGTCTTACGTGTTTTCTAGAGCATTCGAGACTTTTGAATTTTTCCTAATAATTTTGTGTTTGAGTCCCCATTTCTCAGTTGGATTATGAGCACCCAGACAAGGGGGGTTAGTCTTCTCTCATGCTTTTCCACATCAGCCTTCGCAGACCTGGGCACACAGGAGTTACCTGTACAAATAGGCTGGCATGAAATTCAGGGACAGAGGAAATTCTTTGAGGAACTTTTATAGATCTCAGTATTTCCTGTGTGTGGCTTTTTGTCTCACATAGACAATGAGGCCCTGGAGGGCAGAGTCACCCAGACTGTCATCAGATTCTTCTTCCAGGCCCATGGCTCTTCAGGGTGGGCCTCCCCCCAGGCCAGAACTTTTGGGTGAGTCCCAGGAACCCAAGGCACCCCTCAACCCAAGCAGGAGCAGCCCTGACCTTAACACCTTCCCCCATCCAGCCATCTACGCCAATCACTTGTGTTACCAAAGGAATCTCAGAGGCCAGACACTCTTGCTGACATGATGCGTCTTACAGGAAATGCAGAGGGGCACTGGCCCTTGATGTGGCGTTTGGTGGACGCCCAAGAGAGAAGGCTGAGCTGTTGGAATGAAAGAGATGGAGAGGGATCAGAGGAGAGCAGGAGTATCAGAATGAGTGATGTGCAGTGTTCAGGGGTCAGCGCATTACAAAATGATTCTCGTTAATTATTTAGAGCCCGCCATCTATCGTACGGCAGGTGTGGACAGCAGGATGGGAAGCCTGCCTTTCTCTCTGAGACACAGAGAGACAGAAGGGTGGATCAGCCCTGGCCAGTCTTTGGATGATGAATCTGGGGGTGGCCCCATTGCAGGGGTCCCTGCAAGGGGTGGCACCAGGCTGCGTAGGACTCCCCATCTTGGAGACTGCTGGCATTCAGTGCCATAAGTGGCACTGGACCTATGTGTGTAGGTAGAAGACAAAGAAAAATCACCCTGATAATACAGTCTCGAACAAAGTAACACTCAGGCAGGCTAAAGCCATCTGCTTAGGCGAACAAGCCGAAGGGTGGAGAGAGCCCCTTCTTGTTCACCTTTCTACCAATGCCTGTGCCCCTGGCCGTGTGCAGGGTGGATGATCCTGCCTTGCCACGCTTTCAGCCCATGTTTCTGTTTCCCATGCCTGCACAGCTCTGTGTGTCCATCCCCACCATGCCTCACACTCTGTGAGAGGCCACTCACTCTCAGAAGCCCAGAGACCCCATTTGTTCACGGTTCCTCACGTGCTTTGATGGAGAAGGAAACGGCAACCCACTCCAGTGTTCTTGCCTGGAGAATCCCAGGGACAGAGGGGCCTGGTGGGCTGCTGTCTATGGAGTCGCACAGAGTCGGACACAACTGAAGAGACTTAGCATGCATGCATGCACTGGAGAAGGAAATGGCAACCCACTCCAGTGTTCTTGTCTGGAGACTCCTGTGGCCAGAGGGGCCTGGTGGGCTGCCGTCTATGGGGCTGCACAGAGTCGGACACGACTGAAGTGACTTAGCAGCAGCATGTGCTTTGAGGGCTGTTTGGCTGATGGTTTCAATGACGGCAGATTTCATGACTATCTCCTCCCTCCTGACTTACTTGTTGGCTAATTCTGAGTCCCCCCACCTCAGCTCCCCCACTAATATTTCCAATCTTCCTTCCTGGCCTGGCATCTCTAGTCAGGATCCACACATGCTGTCATTGAACGGGTCCTGTCCTTCCTCACTCTATGTGCCCAATCCTGGGTTAGACTCAGAGGGTGCCATTGGGGATGCCCAAGGCATGGTTTTGGACCATGACAATTTTCTGATTTATTTGGAGGGAGAATGAGTGAATTGTATGAGAGCATAACATTGAGAGCCAGGTGGCAGGGTTCCCTTAAGTGTGGGAAGGAATTCAGAGACAGGACAGGGAGATGAAATCGGTTCATTTCAGTTCAGTTGCTCAGTCGAGTCTGACTCTCTGCGACCCCATGGACTGCAGCATGCCAGGCCTCCCTGTCCATCACCAACTACCGGAGTTTACTCAAACTCATGTCCATCGAGTCGGTGATGCCATCCAAGCCTGTGGGGATTAGATCCAGTCCCAGAGACAGCACCCATTTGCTGCATGATCTTAGGTCACTTACTTTCCCCTCTCTGGGCTTCAGTCACCTGATCATTAAAAAAGATAGTTTATGTTAGTGTAAATTCTAGGATTTAATAATGGTAAGATTTCTGGGATGAAGAAGCACTTAAGATTTGCCCCCATGCGAGGAATCTTTGAAAGAGGGACAGAAGAGCCGGTGGGTACTTTCTTGATGTCCCTACTCAGCAAGCCCCAGGGTTGCCCCTTGGTCTCATCTCCTGACTGTGACTATACCCTCCTCCCAGTTTCAAGCTGCCACCCCAGATTGGCCTCAGTGCTTTCTTTCTCCCTCCTTCCCTCTTCCAAGGCTAGATTGTTCCAGTGCTGAGAATTGGTCTTCTGCTTCCCTCATATACTATTGAGTTGAGCTTAGCCAGTTTCCCTCCCTCTTGACGCCTCTCTTTCAGCCCTCTGCTGTTGGACCATCCTCCTCCACCGTCACTGCTTTCCCTCTCCCAGAGCCTTGACTTGGGCTCATCCATCTTCTCGGAGTGGGGCTGGTCCTGGCTTTCTCCTTCCAGCGCATTCGGGGGACAGGTGCTGTCGGGATGTGCACATGGGGAGAATGAGATGTTCCCCCTCCCCGGGTACAGGGAGGATAATGATCAGAGCGCTTCCCTCTCAGGGCATGATGAGAATCAGTGAGTTAATGCCCATAAAGTATTATAATTACTCCATGGAGTCATCTGATGGAGCGATGAGGAACTGGGCATCTGGCTCTAATTTACTTAGAGCTGGAGAATTCACGCAGCAGCGGCAGTCTCAATTTTTTTTTTTCTTTTTGTACCAACCACTCTCCTAATGCAGAGCAGTATTTCTGAACAGAGGCTGACATCGCCCAGTGAGATATAAATGTACCAAATTCTTGATTCAGGAGCCCTCCAGATCCTGTTCGTTACAGATCACATTGTCTACCCCCTGCCCTCTCACCCTTGATGGATTAGGTAAACAGGTTCTGGGCACTTCAGTGACATAGTATCAACCACCTAGCTGACTGGTGATTGAAGAAATGTTCATTCTAGCCATGTGCCATTTTTTTCTCCTCCCGCATCCTTCCACTTTCCTCCAACGATGTAGCTGGACATGACACCAGGTATCCTTGTTGGGTGTCCAGGCAGCAGGGGAAGGAAAAGAAATTGCCAACCTAGGACTCAGTGGCTCAGAGCTAGTTCTGGGAACAGAGTCATGCAGCCTTTGCTTCACATGTACCCATCAGCCATGTCTCCACCTCTCTGCTTCCAGCGTCTGCCTCTGCCTGGTGCTGCTCTTCCTTTGGCATCTTTGCTAATGCTGCTCCTCCATTCACAAATCTCTTCCTCCTGCTGATCCACTGGGACACAACCTTGTCCTTTCAAAAATCTTCTCAAAGCATGCCCCAGCTTAACCCCAGTCTCACCAAGAAGCATTTCATCCCGAATCCTGCTGACAGCAGATGGTGTCATTCAGCTGTTCATTTTGTCCATCTCCCAGGCTCCCTTGGCTCACTGGTGTTCAGACTTGTGTGGCAGATAGACATGCCACTATGTGGTGGACTTGATGGGGAAGACCATGTCCCTTGCTTCACTTGTCTAGCTCTAGGAGGTTGGCACCACACTCTGTCTGGCATTCCTGGCTCATCAGAGTCTGTTCCCACCTTTCCCACTGTCCAGCGATCTCTCCCACCACAGGAGCCCCAGATGCTGGCCATGTAATTCCTGTCATACCTGCAAGCCCTCATGCTAATGAATCTGCATCCTTTATAACATCAGGATCACTGCCTTGATCTTGCTCAGTGTTCACCTCATCTGGAACCTTCAGTCATGAACTTGGCTATTATGACTACTATCTCATTCCCTGTGGATGTCTCTTTCCTCAGACCACCTCCTGTCTCCCCATGTTGTCCCTATTAAAATTTGTCAGCCTTATTTCTGTCTTTAGAGTAGAACACCTTGGAAGTAGAGACTGTAACTAGAAGAGTCCCAATAAACCTCAATACATATCAGTTATTAATGATTTTCTGATATCACTAGGCCAATAACCTAATTTTTGGACTTTGATGTTGAGTTTATTGCCTATTGTAGGCAGCTGAGGTCACAGGTTCTGTCTGGCCCAGACTCAGGGGTGGAAAGGTCATGAGCTCTGGTCCTGCGGGAGGTGAACCAAACTAATTCATTAGAAAAAAACGTGGCAAAACCTCAAGTTAATGACCATAAATACGAGTCCTTTGTAGCAAACAATGTAATTCTGGTCCTGCTATAACTCTGTAATGAGGAATGGTCATTTGTAAATATACATGAGCCTTGTGCTTTCTGGGGACTCTCATTCTGCTAAAACATTGAACACACTTATAAACTTAAGTACTTTCTGCTTACTGGCAGCTGGGAGAGAAAACAGCTACTTTGAGGTTGAAGGATACATGCTTATCATTGGTCAAAGAAATTAAAGTATGACCCTAGTGAATGAATCTGTAAAGCATCGTAACCCTTGGTAGAGTGTGCCCAACTGCTCTGTCTCCTCTCTGCCCGCCTTCCCTTTCCTGTTTCTGCAGCTTCCTCTGCCTGACCATGGAAACACTTCACTGGGTCCTCACTGGCCGAAGCACAGATTTAGCCAGAAACATTATACACGCTCACAGATCCACAAACAGTGGAAATTCAGTGGGTCCCCAAGGACATCAGCCTGGGGCCGTGAAAAGCTTGAGTGGAGAAGGCCCTTCTGTAAGATGGTCTGATCTCTTCAAGGTCAGTCTTGCTCGTGGATAAACTCCTGCTGGAATGACAGTCCTCCCATCACCCTGGCAGCCACCACTCTGCACAGGCCTCTGCTGGGGTGGGGGGCAGCTGCCTCTGCTCTCTGGCCACTGGCTGCCCTTTCTCTGGGGTCCTCCACTAGCCCCTCCATCGGGCACAGAGTGCTCGTGCCCAGTTCCTTGGCCGTCTCCGCCGGGCACCAGGGAGACACAGCGGTCTGTTCCGGGGGCCTGAGCCATATCCAGCTTCCTGTCTCTTTTTCTTTTGTTAAAGCCAAATGAAACAATGTAATTAGCTTGTTACAATTAAAGTGACTCGACTGGATAAATTGTAATCACCCAGAATCAAGTCAGGCATCCCTGCAGGTCCCGGACATCGCAGCTGAGCTGCCTCATTTGCATAATTAAAATATACAAATGATAATGGATTTTGTACTCAATTTCCAGCGGCTGTGAATTTGAGGAACTCTGAAATTAGAATAACAGAGATGAAGCCTGCCTTGAGGTAATGGGGATGACAAGTTTTGACAGTAGGGGTGTTTATAACACTAGTTTCTCGCTACAAAATAAATAAGTACAAAAAAGATTAGAGAATGATATTAGTTAATAGTTCCATGGGCAGTGGGAAGTGCAGATAGACTCTGATTACCTCAGTGAATTTACCCTGCCTTTTTTTTTTTTTCTGACAAGCTCTCACCTAACCTTAGGGGATACCAATCCCCTGATTATGAGAAATTGAGGATGAATTAAATGCATAAAAAGGGTTGTCACAGATCGACTCACCAAAGGAAAAGGAGAGAAATGAAATTAGTCCTGCTGCTCTTGCTTCCACCGAGGGGTGGGCTGAAGGCAAGTGTGTGACAGAGACAGAGAGAGGGGGAGGGAGGAGGGGCTGGGATGGTCAGGAGAAGGAAGGGAGTCGGGGACTGGGACGGGGAGTGGGGGGCGCTGAAGTCAGAGGTGTAGGCGGAACTGAACACTGGGGGAGCCAGAACACAGTTACTTATGGAGCGAGCCTTGAGAGTCTTGGAAAGACCTGCCTATTCAAAATCTACTCTGCAGAGGGGACTGAGAGTTCTGGGGGCCTCACGTTTTTAATATAAAAACTGTGGTTGTTTAGTTGCTAAGTTGTGTCTCTTTTGCAACTCCAAGGACAATAACCCACCAGCCTCCTCTGTCCATGGGACTTCCAGGCAGGAATATTGGAATGGGTTGCCATTTCCTTCTCCAGGGGATCTTCCCAACCCAGGGATTGAACCTGCATCTCCTGTATTGGTTGGCGGGTTCTTTGTAGCTGAACCACCAGGGAAGCCCAAGAACTGTAGTCTCCGCCGATACACTGAATGTCAATCTATCAGTAAAGTTATTCCTTTTCTTTGTATTAACACAATAAGGGCAGGGACCATGTCTGTCTTATTCTTGGCTTGTTCCTGGATCTAGTACATAGCAGGTCCTTAATAAGTATCATTAAATAAATAAATGAATGGATAGGTGAGACTGAAGACAGCATGAGAATTCTGGGAAAAGATCTGAAGGCTCAAATCACCCATTTTCCCCTTTTGCTTGGAGCCTGCGGAGCCCTGGCGGTCAGTCCCCATCTGGGTTAGCAGCAAGGTAACCCAGGTAACTGGTCTCTCTGGGCCAGCCTGCCTTCACCCTATAGTCAGCTCTTCTGGTGGATGCTGGATGGGCTCCTTCTTCAGAAACAGATGGGGAGAGCAGCAAGACCATAAGCTGGTAAGGGACTCCGAACTAAGGCCCTGGGTCTCTCCCACTGATGAGCTCAGCACAGGGGCTACCCATGTGGCAAGGAGGGAGACTGGCGGTCCCAACAAAGCCCTTCACTGATGTGCCTTCCCTCCCCACTGAAAGACTGTGCAGGGTGGGACACTCAGAAAATTGACCAACCAGCCAACCATTATATGGACAGAGACTTGGGCAAGAAAATGTGCCGGGGGGGGGGGGGGGGGGGTGGGGGGCGGCGCAGAGGGCTGACGGTCTGAGGCTGGAGGAGGAAGAGTGTGCAGGGTCGCAACCCCTATGATAGGGGCTCTCGGAAACTACTATTCCCGGAAAACTGAACAGAATGCCGCTCGAGGTGAAAGCGTGAGCTCTCTGAGCAGGGAAAGAGGAAGGAAGGGCTGCCTTCAGCTTCCAGAGGGTGCTCCTTACGCTGGCTCCCAGTAAGAGAGTAAGTAGCAATCCACGTCTTCTCTTGAGGGTCCTGGCTCTGGGTGGGTGGGGACACCTGCCTCATCCCAGGTCCTGAGTGACAGTGGGGTGGAAGGCCACAGCAAAGTCGTCTCGGAGAGAACGAGTGCATTTACATTACAGTGCATGTAAATCTGGAAATACGCAACCCCCAGGACAGGTTGGCGACTGTGTATTTCACGGCAGTGATGAGAAGAGCCGCCTGACTCTTCGTGGGCTAGAACAATCAGGCGGAGGCCTCTGGGGCTGCCTCAGGCATGCACTGGGCCTCACTGTCCTGGGGGCATCAGAAACACCGTCAGGGGCCATCCCCCAGTTCATCCAGTCTTGGCATCTGTCTCCGAAAGAGAGCATTTAACAGCCATCACTCTAAAGGGTCAACAACTTTGGACTTGCCTCCAGCACTCCCAAATTCCACTCAATTAGCCATAAAGAATTTTCCATAGGTTTATCCAAATCCTTCTTGAAACCACTTGAATTATGGCCTGCCGCTTCATCTTAGAACTGTACTTTTGTTAATCTGGGACTTTCTTCTTTTAAAGTTGGAAGGCAGGGGTGGTCAAATTCTACCATCTGTGATGGAGCTTCTTTCCGTCTGTTTTCATACTTCTCACAGTGCTTAGCTCTGATCTGTCAGCTCTCTTGTCTCCAGATCTCAGGGTCTGAGAAGCATTATCATTGTTCCTCCTCATCCCCAGGCTGCGTGCTTTCCTCCCTGTTCCACCCAATAGGATATTTCAGAAGCTGGATGCAGGATTTCACAGAGGCAGGGTATGGTAAGGCCATGAGATCTGCTCTGGGGAGTGGAAAGCCCCTCACCCAAGCTCAGAGGGACTGCCTGCTGACCTATGGGGCAGGTCAGATCCCAGGTGAACTATCAAGAGGGTGATGGAGGCTTGGCATTGCCACTCAGTTAGGGGATCTGGTTACTTCCCTCAGGTACACAGCACCAGGAGGGAAGGGAAGACCCGTTGATGATGTGTTGGATGGGCAAGTCCCACCTGTGAACCCCTGAAAAAAGTGGAAATAGCACATGCCCCACCCTCCTTTTTCTAGAAAATAATGCTACACCAATATTATACTAAAGAATGTGAAATCCTTGAGGGCCTGGACTGTACCTGTTTTGTTGTCATATTCCCCGCATTTTGCATAGTGCCTGGCACATAATAGGTGCTTAGTGAGTATTTGTGGACTGAATTCACGAGTGAATATGCACAGTTTCTTACAAGTTAAGCTACAGGATGGAGCATTACAAAACATACACATATTCTCAAGCTCAGATCTGTCAGTTGCATTACTAAATCTAGCAGGGGATACTAACCCCCTTTAGGCTGACCCAGGGCTTGTGTGTCAGCCCGGTTGTCTAACACATTATTGGCTCACTCAGTTAAGCTGTGTCCTGCTTCCAGACATGCCTGCTGTCATCACCCTGGGCCAGGCCTCTGTCTTATCTCGAATGGTGCCTTGCTGGGTTCTTCAAACTCAATCTTTCACTCTTCTTGTTTTCCACCCTGCAGCTCCAGTGAGTTTTCTGACAAATAAATCTGAAGACTTTCCCCTCTTAGGTAAAACACTTTCTTGCCTTCAAAGCTCATGGCAGTCTGGCCTCTACTTACCCTCCAGTCTCAGCTCTCACTGCTCCTGCCTCAACCCTCCCAGGCCTGGAAGGGTCCCAGGCTCTCTCTCCTCTCTGGGCCTGATCCCCTCAGTGCCGCGTCCTTGGCTCTCCCTGCTGTTCCACCCTGTGCTCCAATGGGACTTCCTGGCCTCCAGGCCCCCTGGGCTGGTATCCCTTGCCCCAAGCATCCACCGCACTCTGGAAGTCCTCCCGGGTGGATGGGGTCTCTCGTGGTAACTGACTCTTTCTCTCCGCATGGTACATGGAACATGGAACAGTGAGCTCACCATGGACTTCACTGTTGAATGAATGAATGGTAAAAGGTGATAACTAAAATTATGAGAGTGCTAAGAAAGGAAGTGGAGGGAGGAGAGGAGGCCCTTGAGGGATAGTTGCATGCAGAGGATGGAAAGAGAAAGAAGCACCTCAGAAAAACAGTCTCTGAGAGACGAGAGCTGTCAAAGTTCCCTGGTGCCCAAGGGAGGGTGGGGCAGGCTGGGGCTACCCAGCCAGGGATGGGCTTTTTGCACAGAGAATATAGCCTATCGACCTCTGTCCCAGATGAGCCTCATTTGGGTCAGGAGGTTGTCCAGGCATTTTATTTTCCAGTCCTAAGGAGGAAGACCAGGTCACTGATCCCTTCCCATTTGGAATTCTTTGAGACACTATTTTCTTGGCGAGACAAATGTCACTAGGGTTGCTCATGGATTCTCCTGGCACAAGGGTTTGGAGAGGGGAACTTCTGCTTCTGCACAGCCCCTGCCTTTGAGTCTCTCCCTCTTGGAAGCAACACACATCTGTCTTATATCCGGAACCTCCGGGCAGCCAATTTGAGCCCTTGTCTGTTAGAGGATTAATTTTTAATGGGTTTTATAGCATGGCGGATAAATCAGTTAGGGAGAGATGGGGAGCTGGCAATGCCTAATGAATATCGATTGGGCCATTTAAAAGGGAAACCTTGCCGAAAGGGGGACAGCCACCCAGCAGTCAGATCAGCTACATGAGTGACCGGTGGGGGCGGGCACCAGTGACTTCTCCCCTTACCCCTCCCCCATCAGTGGCTGAAAAATTTCTCCAACCTGTTGATCACTGATGCCAGGAGTATCACCACTGGGGGAAGGGTCATGCCTTTTGTAAATATCCATATACCTTTAAGGTAAGACAAGGAAACCATTATCAACACATAATCTCTTAGGATAAAATTGTTATGTAGATATTTCCCAAAGGGAAGGGAAGGGGAGGATTGAGTCAAAGGGATGTTTCTGGGATGGGCAGTGGCTGGGAACCCAGAAGACAGCATCCCACATTTTGGGGGGATAATTTGTATTATGGGGGGCAGGCAAAGCCTTAGGAATGGTATGGTACACTTTACAAAGTCAGTTTTAAAGATTTGCTGAAAAATGCCTTTCTCTAAAGTATATTTTCATGGAAGAAAATGAACAGTTGGAGTGCATAAAGAAACATCTTCTTGCCGTGTCCCTTCTTCCATTTCTGCTGTAGGTGAGACTTCCTTTGATGATGGAGAGAGAACCAGTTTTAGGGCAAAAGCTCTGGGTTCAAGTCTTGATTCCAAATTTGGCTAATAGAAATAGAGCAATAATGGACAAATCATTCATTGTCCTATTAGTAAGGATACAATTAAGTGCTGAATTTTGCCCTATAGACTGTAACACAAGGGGATTCATTAACCTCTGAGGATCCTTCTAGCTCTAACATGCCATGACTATTAAGATAATCCATTGAATTGAGTATGACACAGAGTTCAGACTTATTCTTGTACGTGCTGTATTTCTGGATGACTATGTCCTTGGAAGTGATGATGTTGTCATGCAAAGCATGTCAGGAGGTTCTCTTTGGGGATGACCTTTAGGACCAGTGACCCACAGACAAACATTCACTTTATTAAAAACAGTCATGCCTCACAGTGTGCTGGGAGGGGTGGGTGATGTGAGGGCTAGGAGGTCAGGAAAGACCAGCTAGAGGGTCTTGGGCACAGCCGTGGAGTAGTAGGGGTGTTTATTATAATGCCTTATCTCTCGCCTGGGCCTTTATCATGTGGAATTTGCCTTTCCCGTTTCAGGATCGTCTTGGTACTGATAAATGAATGATACTCCTCACCACCCAAGGTTTGGCGGTGCAGTTTTCTTGGAGCAGCAGGAAAGAAAACATCCAGCCCCAGCCCTCCTGTGATGAGGCCTGGCTTAGTGGTCTCAGTGCAGGAAAGGGCTGGCAGAGCGGTTCCCACTTGATGGCAGTGGGGGGAGGGGCACGTTGGAATCCCATGGGAAGGGGAGACCTTTCCCTCCTTGTCTTCGTGTCATTCCCTATTTCTAGAGTGGGTTTGGTTCCTGCTGTGAAACCCAAAGAAGTGACTTTCATAGGGGAGATCAAAGACTGTTCCATTTGAGGGGTGAGTCAGCAGGGAAGCCAGCCCTTGTTTTCAAATCACAGGGCAGGTGTGGAAGGGCTAAGTCTTGCCAAAATATTACAGCTAGCTGCTGACAGAACTGAGTATGTAAATCTAACACCCTAACCTGATTGTAAGGTGCCCAAGGACAGGCACCTCGTGTTCTCCTGCATCTCCTAACATGTGGCAGAGTTGTAGGCATTTAGTAGATGCTCAGGAAGACCCTAATGACCTATGGTAATGGTTCTTGACCTTGAGAAGGCATTGAATCACTTCAGGGAAACACAGACTGCAGGGCCTCACCCCAGTTTTTGGTTCAGCAGGTTTGGGGTGAGGCTCTGGGAATTCCCATTTCTAACAAGCGCCCAAGTGGTACGACACTACTGATCCAGGGACCACACTTGGAGAACCACTGATGTGTATGTTTTATGAGTTTACCTGTTTCTTTGTAATTTGAAACACTTCATTCTTAGGAAACGTGGCTACGTGAGAAATCCCAGACTTAAAATATACTAGTTTAAAAGTATTTAAAGTTGAATAATTACCTTCAGGGTGGTCTAGGTAGAAAGATTAAATAAATTAAGTTGAGTCAATAGGAGTTTAAGCATCATTTGTTAAAGCAGTACTATTAGTTTTTCTTTTCCTAGTGGAAATTCTCTTCTTGTCACATAATCCTAATTAATTATTGTATAAAGACCTGAAAACTTAAATGCACAAGGGAGTAATAATCTTATGTTTCATTAACCAGCAGCTTCAAAAGCCAGAACCAAGAGTGTGGAAAGAGCATGAACAATACGTACTGAGCAGATTTCCTTCCCCACTGGCCTGAGGTCTACTCTGCTCTGCCATTGCTGCTGAGTGTGTCAACCTGTATGCATATTGGCACTCTTAAATACGTTGTTTCTGTTCAATATAATCTTATCAGAGTTAATCAATAGGAATTTCAGGAGTATTTATCATTGATTTTGCAATATGCTTTGTAATTACTGAATCGATATCAAATTCTCAACTCATTAGGAGATTAGCTTTTTAAAAATCATTTATATTAATGTGCTTAACCAAAAGCAATGGAGTTCCTTTAGAAAAAAATCACTTGTTTAATTACTTATATTAAAAATGAACAAATGCTGTGGACTAAAATCTCACTCTGTTCAATTTTCAAAGAGCACGCCTTGGAGAGGACCTCCGAATTTGTTGCATGGTGGAGCCCAAACCATGATCTAGAACAAAATGGGAATGCCCACCTGAATAACCTGATGAAGAGGAGGAAAACAAAACCAAAACCAATCTTTAGGCCTGATAAACATTGGCTCTGATTTGCTAGTTTAATTCAGCAGCTTTGTATTTTGTTGTTTCTGTGTGATGTCTTGCTGTGTTTAGCCAACTTTGAGAATCTGGACAACGGGACACTGCATACACACAAGGCAGATTCAATAATTATGCAGATTTTTGGTAGTGACAGAAACAACATCTCATCACTGCCCTGGGTAGGGGCTGAGCAAGCGACTGTCCACTTTGTAATAAGAAATTGAGTCCTGCAGGATGAAGCAATGAGCCCTAAGTCATCACTGGGCAGCAATGGATCTGGAACACAGATATGTGTGTTGTAGGGATGAAAGCTGGGAAGGCTGGTCTTCTGAAGGGTTGCAGCTGTCACTCACAGAGCACACACTGCTGGACATGCCTTACTTGAGATACTCGTGGTGACCTTAGAGCCCAAAGCAGCGCCTCTCACCCTCTCCCACCGGATCCTCACAGACCTAGGCTGCCCTGGCTCCAGCCAATGGCTACTGCCTACAGTTTTCAGGGCTCAAAGCTCAGTTCTGCGGAAGTTTGAAGGTGTTTCTTCTGCCACTAGGATTGTATCACCCAGTCATCATCCCTGGGAGTCATGGGAGTGTCAGTGATCCCATCTTTTTGTGTTGAACCCAAATTTTCATGATGCCTTTGAATGCATCATCCTAGCTAATTCTCACAATAACTCTATGAGACGGGCTAGTGCCATGGTGCATTTTTACAGGTAAAGGCTAGGGAAGCTCATAGGATTTAAGTGAATTGCTCATGGTCAATGAATGATTGAAAATATGCCCCTCCCTCACTACATCGTGCAGTCTTCCCAGGAGAGGAAAGAGCTCTAAGCATTGAATCCAGAGGCCAGGCTCTTGTATCCACTTGACTTTTTGTTTCCTTGGAGCTGAAGCCCACTCGTGGAGATGATGATGGATCTTCTGCTCTTCTCTCCTCCTGGTGCATTTTATTTCAAGTACACGGCAGTTTTTAAAACTCAATTCTACACTGATGATAGCCGGTGGGGTCTTGTTGCACAGCAGGTCCCTTGGAGCAGACTGGATTTCTGGCTTGAAGGTGTTTACTCTGTGTTTAAAATAACATTCATCTAAGAACCCTGTCTTAGGATCCAAATGTCCTTCTTATCCTCTGAGGTTGACAGGGGTTTCTGGTGTTCCAACCATCAGAGTTTCAACCTTTAAACTTCCCCTTATACTATGGCCGTAGCCTGAATCCTTAGCCTCAGCCTTCCTTGCCTGCTAGCTTCTCCAGAAGGCTGGCCAGATAGCCAACTTGGGGCATTTCTAGAGCATGATGGTTCCATGCAACTATTCACCACCATTGAATAAAACCAATAAAAATGTTTGCAGAGGGCTGGTGTTTCATCATCTCCCTGTCATTGGATGGAGCATTGGCTTGTGGCTTCAGCCTGCAGAGCTTTCATTGCCAGAAACCCCCCAAATGCTGCCTCGTGTGTCTTTTGTCCTTTTGGAAGAAGCCTGGGATGGCATGGTGCTTTGTAAAGTTCTTTCACATGCATGATCTCAGCTGGTCCTCCTAGAAACCCTGTAGGTCAGCAGGTCAATTCACAATGCTATCATTTCATAGGTGAGGAAACCAAAACTCCCCCAGCCCCACATCTGCATTAGGTGTCCCTCCTAGGTACTCCCACCATCCCCTGCCCATGTCTTACGTAGTGCTTATCAACCTGCTACTGTGATTGTCTATTGTCTTGACTGCTTCCCCTGCTCAAATGAGAGCCTCATGAGAGCAGGGGCTTCATGTCACTGGATCAGGGCTGCATCCCCTGGTTGGCACAGGGCCTGACACAGAGTGAGTGCTCAAGAAATACCTTTTGAATAGAACAGATGGAAGGACAGCTGAGTTGACAAGAGGATGGGTAGATGGAGAAATGAGTGAATGACAAGCAGGCTCCCTTAGCCAGGCTTCCTGTCCATGGGCTGTCTGGCAGCACAGTGGCCCCTCGATGTCATTGAGGCCTGGAATGAGGGAGATGCTGATGAGGAGGAGGGGTGGTGGAGAGTGAGGGCTCTAGAGATGCCCGAGACAAAACAGAGATGCTGGTTCTTGTACTGGAGTTCAGCTGCCTCTCCTCTGGGGGCTCTCTCTCCTCTTTCCAACTTGCTCATTGCCCCAGGTGATCCACATTCTTTCCTGGGACACCTTTCCCAGGCGTTGAAATGCCACCAAGCATACCATGTTGAGTTCCCTTCCAATACATGCCTCTATAAAGAAAAGCTGAGCACCGAAGAATTGATGCTTTTGAACTGTGGTGTTGGAGAAGACTCTTGAGAGTCCCTTGGACTGCAAGGAGATCCAACCAGTCCTTCCTAAAGGAAATCAGTCCTGAATATTCACTGGAAGGACTAATGCTGAAGCTGAAACTCCAATACTTTGGCCATTTGATGCGAAAAGTTGACTCATTTGAAAAGACCCTGATGCTGGGAAAGATTGAAGGTGGGAGGAGAAGGGGATGACAGAGGATGAGATGGTTGGATGGCATCACCAATGTGATGGACATGAGTTTGAATAAACCCTGGGAGTTGGTGATGGACAGGGAAGCCTGATGTGCTGCAGTCCATGGGGTCACAAAGAGTTGGACACAACTGAGTGACTGAACTGAACTGAACATGCCTCAGCTGACTGAGTAAAGAAAGATACTGACAGTCATTCAGCCAGAGGTGAAAATGACTAGCAAGATGTGTCTGTGTTACCCCTGTGGAATTTCAGTCACCTCCATGCAAGCTGGGCCCTGTCTCAGGATGCACATCCGCTCACTGATGGGCTCTGCTGCTCCTCTGGAGAGAAGGGCCCTTTGGCTGTCATCCTGGGGACTCCGGTTAATAACGCAGAGTTCTCTTCCACCAGCTGCTTGGCATACTGTTCCAGTGCCACTAGTGGAGCTGCCAAAGCATCAGTGTTTCTGGGCTGGGGTGGCTGGTGTAATTAACCCCCTCCATGAACCTCCCCCTGGAGTTCACCCCCAGAGAAACCTGGCTCCAAGATGGCCCATGTGGCAGGTGGGATGGGGGCTGTTGGCCTGGCTGCCTTCACTGGGGAGGATGGATGAATCAGGAGGGAAGCCGACAGAGTGGAAAGGGAGCAGCTGTACCCCAGGATGGGGGCGAGAGATGCTGGGCTGAAGCCTGTGGTGGGAATGGCTCTGTCTTTGCATCCATGTCCTCCCTTCCAGTGGGCATCATTGGAATTGAAGCAGTAGTGAGTGTCTTTGGAACTCTGAACTCTTTCTTCCACTCCTTTTGCCTCACAACAGCTTTTAAAATTATTGTTGAAAAGATAAAGTAATGAGGAAACATTTTTGAATGACCTTGAATGGTACTGTCCCAAGAATCTCATTGCATATTACTATAGAGTTCTGGTTCATGTGCATATTTATGATTATTATTTTGTAGTTGATGAGTAGGGTGCTCTCATTATTTTGCACTCTCTTACCATGACTTTTTAAAGGAGGGGAAACAGGATACAGGCTTGTGAAGCTGCTTTCTCAACTTGGCCCCGGGCTGCTTTTACTGGAGCGTCTGAAGGCAGTGATTAGGGGGTCAGGAACAGAGGGATGGACAGGAAGGCCTCTTGGGGACTTGCTGGGTCACCAGCCACATCTGATTCTGGGATGTACATGGGACCATCCTGATAGTAATTCTCAGACCTGGCTGGTTTGTCCACTGGGCAAGAGGCCCATGGGTGTGTGGGGTAACAGGCCATCGTTTTCACTTTCCAAACTGTTGGTGGCAGTAGGAACCTAGAGAGATCTTCCCATTGTACAGATGAGGAAACTGAGGCTCAGGACAGGAAGTGACTTCTCTTCCCTCTTCTAAGGAGGGCATGTTGTGTGCTTAGTTGCTTAGTCATGTCCGACTCTTTGTGACCCCATGGACTGTACCTCACCAAGTTCCTCTGTCCATGGGGATTCTCCAGGCAAGAATACTGGAGTGGGTTGCCAGCCTCCTCCAGGAGATCTTCCCAACCCACTAAAGAGGGTATTCCCTTACAAATTGCATGGGTTGTAGGGTGAAATTTTAGACCACAGAGAAAAAAATCCATCGTTCACATTAAGGAGTCAAGTGTGACATTTAAGTTAAATCACAGCAAATGAGCATATATCTTTTTTTATATTTAAATTATTTTATTTATAATGTAGTTTAGGCAAGGAATGTGAAATTAAACAATTGTCATGCTTATTTATCATTCAGTACAAAGCAGTTCATGATGTATATTTTTAGGGAATATTTTCAGAAATTTTTTTTCTTTTCTTTTTTAAATTTTCTTTAATTTATTGTGTTGGTTTTGCCATACAGTAACATGAAACCACCATGGATCTACACAGAGCATATATCTTTGATTTATAGAAATAGCAATTTCCTATAGTTCAACTTGTTATTGAAGGAGGCAAGACATATGTGAAGAGACCTCCCAGAAGATAAGAAACAAAATATTTAAAGAACAACTCAAAAGTCTAATTTAAAAGCTGCCATAAAGCATTTATCATTAAAAGTTGCTTAATTTGAGGAAAATAGCAGAGTTTTGTTCATATTTGCACTCCAATGTATGAATTTACTATACATGTACTACATGGTATTTAACACATGGTAGGAACTCAGTGAATGGTTTTTGAATGCACAAATAGTCACACGATTCATTTCTGTTTAGCTGTTGACTCAGGATTCCATTTGGCTGTCTGTATTGTAGTCTGACTGTAGTGGCATAAAGTAGGGGACCCCAACCCCCAGGCCATGGACCAGTACTGGTCCGTGGCCTGTTAGAAACCAGGTCACATAGCAGAAGGTAAGCAGGCAAGCAAAACCAAAACCATTTCCACCCTCCAGGCTGTGGAAAAATTGTCTTCCAAGAAACCGACTCCTAGTACTGAAAAAGTAGGGGACTGCTGCTTCAGAGAAACCAGTGATACAAAGAAGGCACAGAGAGATAGCTCTCACTGATGGAGAGCTCTGGCCTCTTTCCTCTTCCCTGGGAAATGCCTGGGAAAACCCAGGGACTGAGCCTGGCCTCAGGCCAAGACACAAAGGTAGTGATGGATGCCTTCTGAGATGGGCCACATGGTTCGACTTCAGGGCAGACCTCGTTGATAGATCTCATTGCAGTGGTTTTCCTATTTTGGTATTTGTGTGGAATACTGCTGTGTTCATTCATAGCATATCACTCCATCCTATCCCACTTCACGTCCCTTCACAGCCCACTCCGCCTCACCCTACCTCACCTGAGGTCATTGTCCTAACTAGTAAGATAAAATGGCCTTATAGACATTTCAGGATTTTTAAAATTTTTAACCTAGAAATGAAGGTTTGTTGAGGGGTCTGGCTTTCATGAAGAAAAGAGTGGTATGCGTCTGGAGTAGATGCTGCTCTGGAGCAGGGGGAGAAAGTACTGAATATGCTAGGAGTAGGTTGATTTGTCCGCAAATTGAGGAGTCAAAGTGCCACCAGATCAAGCAGGTCGGGCATTGTCAGGGCATTCATAGCAAAGAATGGAAATGAGGTGGCATCTTGAAGGAGTAGGAGCTCTGCCATGTTCATCACACCATTGTTCACAAGAGTTAAGATTTCACAACAACTCCACTGTCCAGGGGAAGGTGCCTGGACACTGACAAGGTGGCATGTTCACCCAATGCACTCTCGGAAAGAAGGAATTCTTCATGGTGCCACAACACTGGTGAATTTGGAGGACACTAGGTGAAAGAAGCTGATCCCAGGAAGGACAAATGTGACCTGATTCTTCTTCTAGGAGCACCTAAAAGACCAACGTATGGAATCCATGGAATGTCAGCGCTTGGGGGCCAACCAGAAACTCTTAATTCAGGGGCATAAGCTTTCATTGACTTAATATTCAGCTGATAAGTCATGTCCAACTCCTTGTGACCCCATGGACTGCAGCACACCAGGCTTCCCTATCCTTCACTATCTCCTGGAGTTTGCTCAAACTCATGTCAGTGATGCCATCCAACCATCTTAGGAGGAAGTGTCTTTTAATTTCATGGCTGCAGTCACTATCCATCACTGTGATTTTGGAGTCCAAGAACATAAACTCTGCCACTGTTTCCATTGTTTCCCCATCTGTTTTCATGAAGTGATGGAACTGGGTGCCATGGTCTTGGTTTTATGAATGTTGAGTTTTAAGCCAGTTTTTTCACGCTCCTCTTTCACCTTCAGTGACTACTCAGATGAATTTTAAGTCCTAGAGGACTGCAGTAGAGCCTTGTAGGTAGAGTTGATCTCCTGAGTTCTCATCCCAAGAGAGTGATCAATAGATTGATCAGTTGCTCAATGGATTGATTTTGGGAGAAGAAACAGAGGTGGCAGCACAGGAGACAAGATGAGACTTTGCTCTCCTTCCCCTTTGATCTCATCTGCTCTTTAGAGCAGGGGTCCCCAATTCCTGGCCACGGATGCATCTCTGGTTTGTGGAAAAATCTGTCTTCCACAAAACCGATCCCTGATGTCAAAAAGATTGGGGGTTGCTGGCTTAAAGGGTGATTTTAGTTTTCTTACTTGAAAAACAGACCAGAATAGGCTATCCAGAGCTAATGTAGCTATTCAGGCAATTCATTAGGGACCAGTTTCCTTCTTTCTTCTCTGTCATCCTTAGCACTGACTTTGCTACTTCCTCCCCAAAAGATCAGGTCCAGGCAAATGGCAAAAGTCACTGTGAACTAGCAAGTCTTTTTCCTTTTATCAGGAATAAGTGGGTTTTCTAGATGCCTCCTGACTAGACTTCTGCTCTCAAGTCATTGTTCAGAGTGAATCACATGGTTACCCTTAGCTGCAAGGGAGTCTGAAGTGCAGCACTGAACCAAGCTGAGTTCTCTTGGTCACAGAGGGGAAGATGCATATTAGTAGGTATTGTGCGTCATCTCCCTCAACTATATTGAAGTGAAAAATGATGACTTAGACATCAACAAGTAGAGCTTCTAATTTGGATATCTCTGAGTATAAAGTGAGCTCACTCATGCATTCATTTATTTATCCATCCTGCAAATCTTCATAGAATGGCCACTATGTGGTGGGTGCTGGCTATGAGTTAGGAATGCAAATGGAACAAGGTGGACTCAACATCTAACCTAAAGGGGCTTAAACACAGGCACACAGAAGAGTGAGATTCCCTGGGCAAGGAGGGAAGTCAGATCCAGGTGGGCAGTGAGAGTAGTGTGTGCAAAAGTCCGGAGGAAGCAGGGAGTATGAGGAAAGGAAAAGAAGGCCCTTGGAGCAGGAGCAGACTAACAGAAGGGGCATGGCCTTCACATGACCTGGGAAGGAGAGTGGTTGGACCTACACATCCGTGTTGGCCAAAAACCAGGCCTGGGGCTCACCCTACGGCATCAGTGGGATGTGGGGCTCCAGCACAGCAATCTGGAACAGTGTGGGACATTTAGATCTTGCCTAAAATGAAGCCCCTTAAAGGCTGGGGAGTTGGGCACTCTTTATGAAATATGCTTCCTCTGCCCATTTAGAGCTAGAGAGACTTGTGAGATCTGGATCACAGCTCTTATTTTACAGATGAATAAACTGAAGCCTAGAGAACTCAAATGACTTGTTTAAGCCACCCTTTCCCTAGTTAATGTCAAAAACACTTGGAACAAACCTATCGTCTCCTGACTTCTGGCCTTTTTCTTCTTCAGACATGTTGTATGTTTATAAGTACTTAGTTTTCTGTTGTTTGATTTGGTCTTGTTAGCAGTCCAATGACCTGGGCCCAGGGGGATTTAATGTTACTATCAGGGAGAGAGAGGTTGAGAAGGATGAAAGGCCGGAGCTGGGCAAGCAGCCTCCCCATGTAAGGCCCCGCCCAGCAGGTCAGCATTCTAACTGAGGGTGCAGCTGGAAGAATGATGCTGTCCCCATCAGGTGAGAGGTGGCCCAATTGCCACTGCTCTGCGGCAAGCCTCATGTGGGCAAGGACAAGAGGAAGGCTGTCCCTCTGTGATGTGACAACATGGCATTCTCACTCAGGTCTCGAGCCCTAGGAAGACAGGAGAGGCTGCTGGGTTCGGGGTCTTAATCGCTTCTGACATTCTTTATCATTTGTGATGATCTGGCCATGCTTGGCCACCCCACGACTGGGGGCAGCTCCAAGAGTGGGGGGAAACCAGTAGCGAGCTGACCCGGCCTGCAGCTGTGGGTGGTGATGGACTGGCCGCCGGCTGAACTCTGCACAAACACACACCCTGTTGACTGACCTTTCGGAGAGAGAATTGGGTGTCCTGGTTGTGGCTGGGTTGCTGAGGCTGGGCTGTGATGGGAGTGGCTCCTTCATCAATACAGATTCAGTGCAGGGTTTATCTCCCTGGTTCCATCTTAGGACCAGAGAGCACACCGTATTCCGGTGGATTCCACCAGATGGCCAAGTGGCCGAGTCCCCGTGGCCTGGCGAGGTTGGCCTGTGGGAGACTCCTGGGAGATGGTGTCAAGTTTGTAGGGCTCTTTTGTCCTCCCTGCCCCCGGCTTGCTCCTCCCCTCCTCCCACTGTCATCCTCCAATATTCCCCTCCTGCTCCCTCGCTCCTGGGGTCCCTGGTCTCTAGGGTCTGACCCCTGTGTTGAGTACTGGCCGCAACGCTTCCTTTGCTCTTTCCCAGCAGGGAGTCCTGCCCTCAACTCTGCGGGGGCAGCCACACTCGTCCTCCGCTGAGAACACTCAGGGTTGTTCTTGGAGCCACCAACCTCTTTGGAAGAGACATTGTCTTTTTAGAAACTGGACTTTGGGCATATTTTTTAATTGAATGAAAATTCTTTGAATTTTGCAATGCTTTACAATTTGCAAAAGCTCGACACACATGATTTCATATAATCCCACAATAAAAAAAATCCCCTCCCTTTTCTCTCTCTCCATTGGTAACCACTGGTTTGTTCTCTACGTCTGTGAGTCTTCTCTTTTGTTTTATTCATTAGTTTGTTGTATTTTTTAGATTCCACAAGTAACTGAGATCATACAGTATTTGTCTTTCTCTGTCTGACTTATTTTACTTAGCATAATGCCCTCCAAGTCCATCTACATTGCTGTGAGTGGCAAATTTTCATTCTTTTTTATGGGTGAGTAATACTCCATTGCATATATTAATGTATACCACAGCTTATTTATGCATTCATCTGTTGATGTATACTTAGGTTTCTTCCATACCTTGGCAATTTTAAATGATACTGCTGTGGGCATTGGGGGGCATGTATCTTTTCGAATTAGTTTGTGTATATATGCAAGAGTGGAATTGCTGGATCATACGGTAGTTTCATTACAAATAAAAACAGAACTACCTCATGTAGGAATTTTAAATTCTCACTGCTTTTTGTTAGATGAAAATCTAAAAACGCTAACATAAATGGATTCTGAATCTGTGAGGGACTTTTGTAACACCAAGAAAGGTTGCACAGTTTCAGGACCCCATTTGCTTTTGAGCTGAAAATAGTATTAATGTAAAGTAGAATTGCTTAAATGGAGGAGAAAAACAGAGGCTACGCAAAGGTATAACTATCAAATGAAGACCTTTAGGACACTTGGATTCAGGCTAGCAGGAGACATTTGAGGTCTTTGGCAGCCCCTGACATGGTACTGTTGAAGTGATATGGATGGATGGGGATGTGAATTCCCCCCCTAGAGTTTCCATCTATGTCATGGTCATGGGCAGAGGACAAGAAGCCTCACTCCTACTTCCCAACCCTTTTCCCCTGGCCGAGGTTGAGCCATGTTTTGACACTAGGAAAGGTCTAGACCAGAAATGATGATGTTTTTGCTTCCTATTGCAGAGCTGGGCCAGGGAGATACTTCTTGCACTTCATTATCCTAGGAATATCATAGGAACCTGAAGATATCTCCCCATTTGATATAGTAAGTGGAGTGACAGGCTGTGAGAAAAAGGTAACCAAGCCCCTTGCTAAAGGGACAGCATGAGAATAATACCTTTCTTACATTTACCTGAATGCTTTAGGCAGGCATTGGGCTGATCACTGTCAGAGAATTCTTACTGAATCCTTGTTACTTCATCAAGTAGGCACCCCTCCTCATGTACTTCTGTTTTGACGATAAGAAAAATAGTGTGCAAAAAGGTGAAGTAACTTGTCCTCATTCATACAGCCAGCAGTGGGTAGAGAGAAGAGCCCAGCTGTGGTTCTCTGATTCTGCTGCACGGTGCAGAACAGGAGATGCAGGTCAGGTGTGGTCTGGGCTTCTCCACCTGCTCTGTGAATTTGGGTAGCTCCCTTCCCCTCTCAAGACCTCAGATTCCTCTTCTGCACAAGTGCTGGGGTTAGGGTAAATTTTCCCACCACGCACAGGATATGGGGTTGCATCCTCCTTGGCTGGGCTGGGGAAATGACTTTTGGAAAGCCTGTTTCTCCGAGATCTGCTGTGTGAGTGGCCAGTGGGCTCCTGAGGTCCAACAGGTGTTGGGGGACCCCGGCAAGGTGGGATTTCTGGACCAGCTCTGTAAATACATTCTTAAGGAGCTTTAATAACATGTATTATTGACCAGATGGGCCAGTAGAACTGTTTGTGTGTAAATCTATATTTAGGACACTATTGATCTGCATCGGTCTGCCAAAACCATATTAATTTGAATGTGAAGATTAAAAACATCTCCAAAACTTGTTGCAAAGGATAAAGCAGTTGTGTTCACTTTCTCACAGCCTCATGTGCTTCGTTTTCCTTTGGGTGGGTGCCTCCTTGCAGCTGACTTAATTTCTTTTCCAACTATTGTCTCCCTGCTTGCTCCCCCAGAGTGTCCATTTGTAGTATTGGGCCGTGCTAAGCCCCCAGAGGCCCCCTCAGGGCTGGAGCATCTCCTCCCCACTGCCCAGTGCTGCCCACTGATGGCTCTCAGTTGAGTCCCTCTCCAGCCTTTGCCCTCAGCTTAAGAGGACCTTCCATAAAGAAGGTTGAGCACAGAAGAAGTGATGCTTTAGAATTGTAGTGCTGGAGAGGACTCCTGAGAGTCCGTTTGACTGAAAGATCCAACCAGTCCATCCTAAAGGCGATCAGTCCTGAATATTCACTGAAAGGACTGATGCTGAAGCTGAAGCTCCAATACTTTGGCCACCTGATGCGAAGAAGAACTGACTCATTGGAAAAGCCCCTGATGTTGGGAAAGATTGAAGGCAGGAGGAGAAGGGGATGACAGAGGATGAGATGGTTGGATAGCATCACTGACTCAATGGACATGAGTTTGAATAAACTCCGGGAGTTGGTGATGGACAGGGAGGCCTGGCATGCTGCAGTCCATGGTGTTGCAAAGAGTTGGACACGACTGAGCGACTGAACTGAACTGAACTGAAGAGGACCTTATCCACCTCGTCCAAGGTCACATCCACTCCTGGGCATAGCCAGTAACTGATGGTCATGTGAGGATGTGAAGGTCTTTCCCAGCTGCAGTGCTCCCTGTGTGATGGACCTGTGTGAAGAGCGCTGAGCTGCCAGGCTCCTCCCTCTGCCCAGCAGAACCCTCCTCCACTGTCCTATGGTGGATGGCCCTGCCCATGAATCTCTACTTCTGAGTCTGTTTGCTGTGGAGCCTGGCCTGAGACACCACTCATACCTGGAAACCATCCTTGTCTCTCTCCTCTTCTGCTATTATGAAAAACAACTTATCAAACCGTGATTCACATATCATATAATCCACCCACTCGAAGTGTATAATTCAGTGTTTCTCAGTATATTCACAGGGTTATGCCTCTATCAATATAATAAATTTTAGAATATTTCCATCACTCCAAAAGGAAACCTAGTACCCTTTAGTCATCACCTCCAACCCCTCCATCTCACTTAGCCCTAGACAATCACTAATATACTCTCTGCATCTAGAAATTTGCCTACTCTGGACATTTCATGTAATTGGAATCATACTCTGTGCAGTCTTTTGTGACTGGTTCCTTTCACTTCACATGTTTTCCAGGTTCATCCATGGGGAGCATGAATCGAAGCTTTGTTCCTTTTTCTGGTAGAATAATATTTCATTGTATAGATACACTCCATTTTATTTAGCCACCCATCAGATGGTGAACATTGACTTGTTTCTTCTCTGGGGCTTATCTCCTAAGTTTCATCCCTGAACTTTTCTTGAGTCCTGCATCTCCTCTTTAACCCTCCTTCTTGGCTTCCAGTTCTTCAGTCTTGTTTCTCTCTGTTCATCTCCCAAATCTGGGCGTGTGATTCTCTTGCTTACAACTCTCAAGATAAAGTTTAAATTCCTTAACATGGTAATAATAGCTCCACAAGATAACACTCTCCTCTGTTACCATGGATTTCCACATCAGCCCCACATCTAAATTTTCCTGGGTTCTCTGACTCGTTGGCTTTTAACACCATGGGAGACTCTCTTCCAGGACAGTCTTGCTTTCTCCTGCCTCCCTGACTCTTCCTTCTCCACCTCCTTTGCAGGCTCGTCCTTCTCCGCATGGCTGGCGTCCTCAGAATTGGGACCTGCTTCTCTCTACCTTTGTCTGCTACAACTTCTGGATTTCTCTCTCTAGTCCTGATCTCTGCCCTGAGCCAGAACCTCCAAGGAAACAGTCTGCTCGAGATCACACCTCAATATCCCAAGGGGATTTCTAGTTCCACGTGTCCCAGCTGTGTTCCCATGGGGCCTGCCAGCTGGACAGATGTCCACCTAGAGGACTGTGCCCCAAACCCAAGAGACAGCAAAGCTAGTCCATGAGGGTCACCTTCCTGCTCACTGGGAAATGTGTGATACCTGAGATCTACCCTCTGGGATTCCCAATTTTCAGGTCTGTCTAGGGGGCCAGAGATCTGTATTTTAACAAGTTATCCAATTGATTTTGATGCAGGTTTGTGTTGAGCAGTGTCTTGCTAGGGGAAGTCAGTTCTTAGACTATGAAAGAAAGTGAGAATTGAAATGGATGTGAGGAGGGAATGAACCGGCTTGCAGCTCATATGCATCCTGAGGTTTTGGGAAGCCATGGGGCCCCAGGCCTTACAGATGTCATCTGAGTAAACCTTGGTTAGTCTTTTTACCTTCCCCTACTCCTGCTAGAGAGGAGGCACATACAGGACACCTGTGACAGGTGATCTTTTAGCCTCCACCGGAAGCTTTCAGTGACAGAAGGTCATGACCTTGTAAGTCAACCCCTTTTTACAGGCAAGCAGCTCAGATCTTTGTGGAAATATTGTTATATTTTGCCTTCAACTTCCACTGGGTCTAGTTCTGCTATTTAGAGTCTGGCACAGCCTATTAAACTCATCAGTGAGACATGGGCTGGTAGAGAGGGAAGAAGTTAGGGGCTGGGTGGGTCATGGTAGGTAAGACTGATGCCGTGTTAGGGCCAGTGTGTACAGGAAACTGGAAATCCACTCTCAGTAGCCTGAAAATCAGGATTGACTGTGATTAGGCTGGTCTTGAAAGGAATGGTTCTTATCTGGGTTCAAGGTGGGCACAGTGGCAGGAAATGCTAAGTGATCACAACACTGAGGGGAAGTGGCATCAGGATTTAGGGGATTTTGTCCAGATTGGGGTAGACTCCAGCAATGAAAAGAGGTAATTATAATGACATCTAACATTTGTTGAGCATCCTGTCCTGCTGGCTTCTCTTTGAGAAGAGTTGACCTGAGGGCTTGTTTGAAGTGCAGTATCTCAGGCCCCAGCCTAGATCTGCTATATCAGAATCTGCATTTTAATAAGATCTCTAAGTGGTGCACATCACAGTTGGAGAATAACTGGTCTAGGAGACTTTAGACTGTATCAGTCAGGATTTTCCAGGGAAACAGAACCAATGGGATAAATAAATCTTCAGAAAGGGGTCTATATGAGGGCATGGGAACCCAATCCAGTATTCTTGCCTGGAGAATCCCATGGCCAGAGGAACCTGGTGGCCTCCAAAGGGTTGCAAAGAGTTGGACACGACTGAAGCAACTGAGCATGCATGCAAACATGAGGGATTAATTCATGTGATTATGGAGGCTGAGAAGTACTATACAATCTTTCATCAGCAAACTGGAACCCTGAGGAAGCTGGTGATGAGGTTCCAGTCCAAACCTGAAATCCCAAGAAGCAGGGGAGCCAGCGGCGTTAGTCTGCTTCTGAGTCTTACGAGTGCTGACATCTGAGGGCCGGAGAATGCGGGTGTCACATCCCCCGGCAGGAAGAGCAATTCACCCCTCCTCTGTCTTTCTGTTCTATTCAAGTCCTCAGGGGACTGGAAGATGCCCAGCTTCATTGGTGAGGATACATCCTTTTTACTCAGTCCATCAATTCATATGCTAATCTTTTCTGGGAACACCCTCAAAGACAGAGCCAGAAATAATGTTTCTGAGTTATCTGGACATCCCTTAGCCCAGTCAGGTTGGCACATACAACTGACCACCATACAGGTTTAGGACACTCCCAGCTGGGGCAAATGAGCCCACTTGGGTCTATGTCAGCAGGGCTAGTTCAGGAACTGAGGGTGGTGTCAGGCGAGTGTAGATGTCACGCGAGGGTATGTTCCTCGGCTCTTGTCTCGTCACAACAAAGATTTGGAGTGACAGACATTGAGGCCCTTGGTGGGCCACAGCTCTCGGGTCTGGACAGACCGGGTTATAGCTCTTAAATAAATTAGTGTTACAGCTCAGTGTTACAGCTCTGTTTTATTTAGAAGATGATAGCCAGAGAATTCATCCTCGAAGCATGAGGGCGTGCCGATCCAAGGCTGTGAAGAGAAGAACACTGCAGCGCGTGGGAGAGAGAGGGAGAGTCCATCTTCGAGACGCAGGAGAGAGAGAGAGAGAGAGAGAGCACGAGCACTTTGGCTCCTATTTTATATGTTTATTTCTGCCCCCCGGGCCTGTCCTATGCAAATTGGGCTTAGACAGGAGTGCTGTTCTATCTGCAGTTCTCACTCAGGTTCTCGGACCTTCCTTGTTCTATTTTTGCGGGCTTTTCCCTTCCTTGTCTTCTAGCCACCGCCATTTTGGACTCCTGTTTCCTATTCTAACTACCTAACAGTGGGACATCAGGGAGGGGCAGGACCAGAGCCCTGGCGGCCTTTGATAGCAGCTGTCCGCCACCTCACAACCCCCTCTCCCCAGGTGTCATTTTCAGGTTAATGTCTTCATTGGTTTTCAGACACGTCACCATCCCGGCCACTCTCCTCTGGGAAGCACATCAATGCCTCTCTTGAGATGTAGAGTGTATATTCATTGGACCTCAAGTTTAAAATTAACTACATTGGTGGTCTTATTATCATCATGTCAGTTAAATTCAAAAGCTTTTATTTATTTATTTCCAAGAAATGTTTTTTAAACCAGGTCTCTTACTCTTAAATTGCACAGTGAACAAATATTTTTGTTGTAACTATTAATTTTCGTTTTGTCAGTTTTGGCTTTGTCCATGTAATTTTGGTATCTCAAGTATATCATTTCATGTACCCATTCCTCTGACCAACAGCAGATTCTAAAAGGATAGGGTCCAGGAAAGAATCCTGTGACCTCACCTTCCAGGTGATGCATACCTGGTAAGCACTCTTGCCAGGGTATTTATTCCCTGAGTCAAGGGTTTGGCCAGCATAGGGCCACCCAGGTCCCACTTGTCCAGGTTTACGAGAGCATTTCCCTAAAGACTTGTCAGGTGCTGTGCCCTCTCACAGGAGCAAATGAGCCCAAGGTCTCTTCCAGTTTATGGATGAGATTAAAAGGACTGATAAGCCATAACTCTTCTCCTAGTAGGCCAGTCGTGTAAAAAGTTACTGCAGTGCAGTGTACGGGTGTGTACCAGGGCACTGGGGGTGAAGGCTGACTGGTGACTCGGTCTATGGAGGGGGCTGGGAGCCAAGGAAGATCTCAGAGTTGGTGGCACATAGGGTGCTTTGCCCATAACCTTTGTCTCACTCCCTTTGATCTTGAAGGACTTGCGTATTACTTTCTGGCTGGCTTTGCATAAAACAAGTGTGATCTACACGTTAAGTAGATATCTAGGACCCAAAGTGGGACTAGCTTTAGACTAAGGAATTTTGGGTAAAAGCCACACCATCACTTTGCATCAAGCTGGCCTCAGGGAATGCCTCCCCATAACAAGAGAAAATTAACAAGGCCGGGAGCTCCCAGCCAGCCCCGGAGGGTAATTCAGGTTATCCTGGATAGTGAGCATTACATACGCCCCACAGGCTATAAACCACTCTAACAGGCATAATGACTTCCGCACCTCCACCTGAAGGGGCTCTTTGCAATAAGGTAACAGCTCTTGCAGATGCCTCTAGCTTTAACTATGGGAACACTTGCTTTATAGCACCACCTGAATGATCTACATCCTGCTCTCGTCAATGGCAATTTCAGGAGTGATTTGGCTTATGTCTTTAGTGCATGCGTGTCTACTCAGCACGTGGAAAACCTTTGGCTCTGGAAATGCGTGAAGGGGGATGTGTCACAGCTGCAGAGCTGGAGGTGGGTGGAGTTGAGCCCTGACTTAGATGTTGGTAAGAGATAACTCTCAGACCTTCATGCTAATCAGAGGGGCAAGACTAAGCCCCCTTTCTGCATTCATTGACTCATTCATTCTCAAACCCTTCCTGAGCCCTCCTACTTGCCAAGCACAATATTGTGTGCTAGAACTACCAAGGGAAAGGAGACACAGGCCTCTCTTTAAAACCTTTACATTGAGAGAAGGGGGCAGATACAGCAGTGTGTTGGGTAGTGAGAGACAGCTGTGAAATATTCAGGAATATTTGTATATTTGCCCTACCCAAATCAACCAATGCTATAAATCAAGGCTTTTAAAAAATTTAAGCCTTTAAGAGAGCTAGTTCATCCTCACACAACTGTGAGATGGACATGATTGACCCAGTGTGACTACATAAACAGAAAGCAGGCAACCCAGGAAGCCCGTGCATTTCATAGCTTCCACACGACACCACTTATTTTAAATCCCAGTTCTGCCAAGGAGCTGTGTGACCGCAAGAAATTTATTCAACCTCTCTGAGTCTCTATTTCCTTATCTTTAAATAGAGATAATAAAGAATCCGCTTCATAGGCTTGTAGTGAGGATTAAGTGAAACGGTATCATGTGGTATGTGTGGGGATGATGAGAAGATTGTCTGTCTGGAATTAAAGAGGAGAGAATAAGCATGAAACTAGACAAATCCATGGAGTCTGATTGCTGGAGCTGAACTGAACTGAAGAATGGCCAGGGGAAGCATTTGGCAGAGGTGATGTGGTCACGGGGCAGTCATTGTTGGATCTGGGTGGAAGGCAGACTGTTCTACATTCTTATAGGTTCAAAGGAAAGGACACGCTCAGTCGGAGCCCATGACACCAAGCAACCCCTAGTTATGCTGTTGTAGAAACCAGAACTGGAAAAACCAAGCACCACACTCGGAGAGTTGGAGAGCTCAGGTTTATTACGCCAGCGGGCCCAGAGGAGTTAACACTCCAAGCTCTAAGCCCCGGACAAAGGGGTTACAGAGTTTTTATACACCAACAGGCACAGCTAAGCAGGTTTGTGGGTTTGTAAGGGCTGGGTGATTGAGAGCAGAACAAAGGAGGTAAGCTCCAGTTCCCAGTATTGTGAGTCCCCACTTTCTTAGACCTGTGTGATCCAGACTTTGCAAGGAGCAAGCTGAGTCACGGAGGCAGAAGGAGCAGGAGGTGATGTAAAATTTTAACTTTTCCTCTTCAATGCCACCTGTTGCCACCCACACGGCTTACTTGGCCTGCATCGACTCCACTCTTGTGTCTGCTGTCACTTCACGTGGCTGGCTTTGATCTCAGAAGCAGCCCAGAAGCTCCTTGAAGGTTGGGACTTCCATGTTCTCAGTGTCTGGCTCAAGAGCTGAATGTAGGAAACATCACAGACCCCTGCCTTACGGCGCCCAGCCACTGGGGGCTGCCAGGGCCAGTTGCCTCCTGGCCATGCTCTTACTAGGCAAAGGTTGCAATTTTCCATGGAAACGTACCCCAAAGGTTTTACATGAGTTTGGTTTCCCCCTGAGGCTGCTGTCAAATGAGCACACTGGGGTCAGCCCAGCCCTCTCCAGGCTGAGGCCTGGTTTGTTGTCGGAGGTCGGGCATGTTGCTGCCTGAACAAAAATCTGTGCTCTACTGGCCAGGAGAAGGGAATGGCAAGGATGGGCAACAAAACAGTGTCTATCACCCCACTTCCTGTCACTGCATCCCATCCCGTCTCTTGGTTCACATGGAGCCATGTTTAGTTAGTGGGTATGGTTTATTCTCATAAAGCACCAGCTGGGAATCCCCTGTAGTCAACCCACTCTCCCTCTGTGAACCTGCAAGGAGCTGGAACAGCTGGTAGAGGGGCTTCAGAGCACAAAGTCGGGAAAGAGACTGGGGAGGGGGTGAGCATGATCCCAGTACTTTGCAGTTCTTTGCAGGGAACTGCTCTCAGCAGCAAGCCCCTTTCCTTACTACTTTAGCAAAGCTATATTGTAACTAGCATTTAAACCAGTCCCCCACCACCATAGATGGGGAAAAAATGGAAACAGTGACAGACTTTATTTTCTTGGGTTCCAGAATCACTGAGGATGGTGACTGCAGCCATGAAATTAAAAGACACTTGCTCCTTGGAAGAAAAGCTATGACAAACCTAGACAGCTTATTACAAAGCAGAGACATCATTTTGCCAACAAAGGTCTGTCTAGTCCAGACTATAGTTTTTCCAATAGGCGTGTACAGATATGAGAGTTGGACCATAAAGAAGGCTAAGCACAGAAGAATTGATGTTTTAGAATTGTGGTGCCGGAGAGGACTCTTGAGAGTCCCTTGGACTGCAAGAAGATCCAACCAGTCCATCCTAAAGGATATCAACCCTGAATAGTCATTAGAAGGACTGATGCTGAAGCTCCAATACTTTGGCCACCTGATGTGAAGAGCCGACTCATTGGAAAAAACCTTGGTGATGGGAAAGATTGAAGGCAGGAGGAGAAGGGGATGACAGAGGATGAGGTGATTGGATGGCATCATTGACTCAATGGACACGAGTTTGAGCAAACTCTGGGTGAGAGTGAAGGACAGGGAAGCCTGGCATGCTGCAGTCCAAGGGGTTGCAAAGAATCGGACACAGCAACTGAACAAAAACAACCCACCACCACCCCATGCTTTACTCCAGCCCAAGCACACTTTTCAAATCTATTAATCACACAATACCTTGCCTAACTTGTCGGTTCTTTCCTTAGATCAAAGAAGTAGAAATGAAGAAGTGATAAACAGATAGCCAGATTTCTTCTTTAGCTTCCCCTTCAGTAATCTATTGTGTTCAGACTGTGTGAACAAGACAACATAAGGAGGAAGAGCAGGAGTTGACAAGCCTGCACACGAGCCTGCACACAGTGGGGGACTGCGACCCCTTATCTCAGTGATCAACTCCGAGTATGTCCCTCCTTTCCTTTAAAACTTGCATGTCCAAGCAGAATCTCCAGAGCTGGTTTCGGGGGGACACTGAGTCCGCTATTTCCCCAGATTGCTGGCATTCTGATTAAAGGCACCGTTCCCTTCTACCATTTCTGAGTATGTAGCTGATATTGTAAAAAGCGAGTGTCAAGATCCAATTCATTCGGTAACAGGTATGGTCAGAGGCTTGGCAGAGAGGAAAATGTCTGTCTTACAGCCCAGGACTGTGTTCTAAACCCTGGTTGCCTCCAGGCAGGTGTTCTATTTACCTAGAAAAGAACCGAGTAACTTTGCCATTAGGTCAGTCTCGTTCACAACTCTTATCTATCTCTTGTTTTATCTTTGTTCTTGTTGCTATTGTTTAGTTCCTAAGTCCTGTCTGACTCTTTTGCTACCTGAGGGACTGTAGCCCACCAGGCTCCTCTGTCCATGGGATTTCCCAGGCAAGAATACTGGAATGGGTTGCCATTTCCTTCCCCCAGGGGATCTTCCCGACCCAGGAATCAAACCGGCATCTCTTGCTTTGGCAGGTGGATTCTTTACCACTGAGCCATCAGGGAAGCTCCATTTTATTCTTAAAGAAACTCTTTTTGAGGCAGGGCAGCTAGTCTCTTTGACAGTTCAGGTCACTAAGGAACAAGCCAGTTAATTGACTTGTCTAAGACTACACAATCTCTCCCAAACCTACACACAAGCTCTTCCTGCCCTCCTATGCTTCTGTAAATGTAATTCTAATTACTGGAAAAGCAACCCAAAGAATATGTCCGCCAGACGGTGGGGAAACAGCAAAACCAAGTGACCTTGATTGAAACACTCCCACTCAGCATGTTCAAGCGTCTTTCTCTAGGAAGTCTTCCTTGACCACTCCTCCCCTCAATGTAATTTTTAGCTTCTCCATCCTCAGGGATCAAGACTTGTCTTGTTCACATTGCAAATATTGGTCTGACCTCTTTGTGATGAGCTTTATCCATTTACACTTCTGCCTTTTGCTTTAATCCTTGAGAGCAAGAACAACAAAAATGGAATAATTATGTAATTGTTTTGTTTCAACTCTACTATGTTCCAGAAAAGAACTCTCTCTCTCTCTCTCTCTCTCTCTCTCTCTCTCTCTCTCTCTCTCACACACACACACACACACACACAAACACTCCAAAGAAAGTTAATAAATGAGACAATTTGGTTTCTGGATGAGGTTATACTACAAATGAGGTTACTACTCACAAAGGGCATGTACACTCAGGCCATCGTTAGGCTCTGGAATACCTGGCAGGCCGTGCAAAGAAGGAAACCTAGTGGGTTAAAGGATTTGTCATGTCCATCAAATGAAAACAAAGCAGTTGACATGGAGAAGAATAAGACTTCCTGGCACCAAGGCCAGAAAGAAACTTTTCTTGTGGATTCTCTTAAAGAAGAAACCATTTAACACAATGAACAATCATCTCAGCCGCGTTGTTTCAATAAAATCATGGGAATAAATCTTGGAAAGCCTCTGAATGGTAGCTAATGGCTAATACCTCAGTTTATTCTACTAAAGAGTATTTCCACAATAACATCCAACCACATGGTCCATGCATTCAGGTCTCTGATGATTTTGCTCAGCCCACGTCAACATCTTGAAATCTTTGGGATAGGGTCCTTAAATAGGCCTCTGTGTGGCCTATTAACCCCTCACACTGCAAGTACAATTTTGAGTGCATGTTGACATGCCCAAACTTCGCTCGTGGCTCAGCGGTAAAGAATCTGTCAATGCAGGAGACATGGATTCAATCTCTGGGTCAGGAAGATCCCCTGAAGAAGGAAATGGCAATCCACTCCAGTATTCTTGCCTGGGAAATCCCATGGGCAGAGAAGCCTGGCAGGCCACAGTCCACGAGGTTATAGAGTCAGATGTGACTTAGTGACTACACAACAGTTACAAGCCCACATCTTTCTGCCAAAGGTTCATAACCACTGAATGGCTAGATTCTATCTCCAGATTATATTTTACCCATCGACATTTTGATCTGTATCATTTGGCCAGGAGTTGGGGGCTATACTATTTGATGAGTGCATGAAATCAGAGATTTGATACCACAGGTTAAGGTGGTAATTGAATTGGCCTGGAGTTTCTGTCTTCCAATGAGAGTCAAGCTATCCAGTGGGGATGCATGCATGAAGACGATGGCTGGCACATGGAACAAACAAATGGAAAGGGCACCACCCCATTAAAGGTGACAAGGGCCAGAACCACTGACTAGCTGTCCAGCTCACTGACTATGGAGCACTGTGGACTCGGTCAACATCTGACATGGAGCACGAGCCAGCAGGGGTGGGGAGGGAGATGGAGGTGCAGGAGGGAAACCCCTCTCCATCCAGGTTACCTTCGATCAGGCTGGTTAATGAGTCAGTAAATGAACTCTAGTCAAAGGATATCCTAAGCCCTAAAGAACTCTTATGTTGTTGTTTAGTAGCTAAGTCATGTCTGACTGTTTTGCCAACCCCATGGACTGTAGCCTGCCAATCTCCTCTGTTTGTGGGATTTCCCAGGCAAGAATACTGGAGTGGGTTGCTGTTCCCTTCCTGAAGAACTCTTAAGCTCTCTATTCATTTGTTTTGGGATTAAATTTTTTTTTTTTTTCCTGAGTGGAGTTGAAAAAGGGGCCATTATCCAAAGGAAGCTGGCAAAGGTGATTAGAGGTTATTTACAGAAAGGGCAAGGGGCAGATGAAACCATCCACTGAACTCTGGGCGTGCTTAGCAAGACATCATTGTGTTACCAGTGCGCCTGTTTTTACAGTTGCAGAGGGTTGCCTCCAGCGTGGTGAGTGGGGATCCCCTGTTTCAGTAATTGCTAATTACCGGAACTTGAAAAGTAGGTCATTTCTAATACGGCAAAACTCAGGGGGCCTGTATATCCTGCAGACTACAGATTTGTCGATCAGCCAATCAATCAACAGATATTGATTATCTATTATGAGCAAGGATGGTTCATGAGGAGTGGCAGATGGCAAAGACAGCCCAACCTCCATGAAGATGTGGGCAGCGTGATGGCAGTGTTTTCCTACCTTTAATGCGCCCTGGATTGTCTGAAGGCCTTGATAAAGTGTAGATTCTGATTGAAGCAGTCTGAGATGGAGCCTGAGATTCTGCATTGCTACACTTAGGACCTAGGACCTAGGACCCCACGTTGGGTATCTGGGTGGGAGATGGCACACTGGCCTGAATGAGGAGCTGAGAGGCATGTGTTTCAATGGGGCTCTGTCACTAACCTGCTCTGTGACCTTGGCCAAATCACTTTGCCTCAAACCTCAGTCTTCATTTAAAATTTGCACTGTACAACTCCTCCCAAAGCACCCCTGGTAAGGATTATAGGTGAATGGCGGCCTCCAGATGTATGAATGGTGCCTTCCAGAGCTGTGCAGCATTCAACCTGCCCAAATGTATGTAGAGTTCCTGGATAGGCTGCTTAGACAGTGGTTCCTAACTCTTGCACATTATAGTTATCTGGTGGGTTTTTAAAACTACCAACACCTGAGCCCCCTTCTCAGTAATCTGATCTAATTGTCCCAGGCTATGGCCTGGTATTGCTCTGTAAAGCTCCCCAAGAGATCATGAAACCATCCTGCAGGTTCAAGGTCCTGTGATTCTTTCTGTAACTTCAGACAAGGTTCACAGAACCCTTAACTCTTTTTTTTTTTTTCTTGTGACCTCTTCCTTTGTTATTTTTTTTTTCCTTTACTTTATTGTGTTGGTTTTGGCATACATTGACATGAATCTGCCATGGGTATACATATGTTCCCTTTCCAGAAACCCCCTCCCAGAACCCTTAACTCTTGAAGACCAGGGAAGAAAAGACTTGTGCAGAACAAAAAGCCCATGGATGACTCCTGGAGGAAGTGAGTAGCTTTTAAAGAGAGAGCTCAGAAGAGGGAAGCCATTCCAGGCTGAGCCACATGAACAAAGAGTGGAAAGGAAACCATGTCATAGATGATCCTGCTCACGGAACGCGATTCTGCCTGGGCTGTTGCTGGGCACAGACCTGAGAACTCCTGCCCGCCGAGAGAGACAACCAACCAACCAGCCAGGTCCATGAGGGCAGCATCATGTGTGATGGGAAGTGTGGCTTGGATGGAAAAGCAAAGGGCATTGTAAGGGAGGCCCTGATTAAGACTGCAGGGTTTGAGAAGAGGCAGCACATTTGAGAAATGAGAAGTGAGAAAGGCATCTCTTTCTGCCCTGGGTGCTTTATGTCCAAGGCCTATGGAACGCTCATGACCCAGCACAGTTGTGTTCTGAAAATACGGGATGAGGCTCCGGGAGGCAGGCATGGGCGAGGGCCTTCAGAGAGGGCCTGGGCTTACAGCTAGCTTGGCCTTCTCTGTGTCCCTTCTGAGGGATGGGTTAGTTCCAGGACCCCATGATCCCTGGGAACCGGCTGCCTGAGTTCGGTCCTCATTGGTCTTAGAATAGACGGCGCAGTGGGCATGAAGCCTTGGTCTCTAGGATACAGGACTGGAGCCTGAGCACAGAGCAGGTGCTGTGTATTCACAAGCCTTCCCTAAATCTCAGTGCATTCCTCCTTCCCCTCTCCTCATCCATCTAGCTTGTGTCTTAAAGCTGTCTGTTTCTACCTTTATTGTCCCTCTCTTTTACAACCTCAGCCTGGAGACTGTGGCCCACGAGTCCTAGGAGGGCAACCTGGGGGCCAGGGACCATGGGCTCTCCCTCCTGCCCAGGTTTGGGCCCCACTCCACCCACACCCAGATCTCGTTGGCATTTTAACTACAATGCTTCCTGCTGGCTTCCGAGCAAAGGTGGCCTCCCCAATCCATCCACGGGGTGTGATAGATAGCCCTGTTGACACGGGAAACAAAGAAGGCCTCCCTGGCTTTTGTATTAATGCTGGGTTATCTCCCACAGTATTGATTTTTTTGTTTGGTTTTGAAATTTCTCTTCTCTGTTTCTGAGCCATCTCTATAAAAATGAAAGAGCAGGTGAGGGATGATGGTGCCCAGGCTGACAACCTTTGCTGACTTGCAGTATTTGCTACCATTTTCCATTAGGTCTTTCTGAGCCTGTCAGCTGTCTCTTCTAGGCAGAAATATATTTAAAACGTGGTATGAAAAGGTCCCCATGTGTCAACAGTAAGGGCCTGACACCAAGTTTAGTCACTGGATTTAATCTTTCCATCCGTAGCTCTTGGGTCTCCTTCAAAGGGGCAACGGAGACTGGAATGGGCATGGCCTCCGTCTCTCAGCTCTGCTTTCTTTCTCTTCAAAGAGCGCAACCGGCTCTTCTGCACAAATGACTCAGCCTGCCTTTCTCTACTCTTGTTTCCCCTCAATTTCCCTTCAAATTCCTACCCCTGTTCACCCCGCCAGTTCCTACTCTCAGAGCTGCCATTAACACTGGGTGAGAATGACTTAGAACAGCTTAAAGGGGATCCTTGCCCATGGGATTTTGCCTGTAGTGGAACTTGGATGAAGACTTGGGGGATGTGGATTTTCATCCATTCAGCTGAGGGAGGAAGGAGGAGAAGGCAGCATCCCTGAAATCTGAGTTGCCCTCTTCCAGGAGCCTGCTTTTCCTGGCAGGGTCTTCCTTTAGACTAGAGGGCATATTGGGCAACACAAGCAGCAGGGCTGCAGCTACCATTCCGGGGCCTTTCATCCATCCATCCATCCATCCATCCATCCATCCATCCATCCATCCATCCATCCATCCATTCATCCAGTCAACAAGCATTTGAGTTGAATTAAGGGCCCATTTGCTTATGTTATTCTTGGCCTGCAATTCTACTTTCTCAGAGTCTACATCTCTTTCTCTATTCATTTTTCATTCCCTAAATATATGCAGACATAGTGTCAAGACCCAGGTCCAAATGCTGGAGATGGAAAGAGAGTCATTCCTTGTCTGAATGCAGCTGCCCGGGCCAGATACTTGGGGGTCACTGTCACCCTCCTCTCTTTCCAACACCAGCACATCTGGTTATGTCATTTGTCTCCTTGCTGCTGGCCTTGACCCTTTGGTCTAAAGCTCCTAGAACAATGCTCATCATATACAGTAGGCCCACAATATACTACCCCACCGTACCCCTAAGTGTGGTTTCATAGGCAGGTAGGATCCCTCTCTTGCTCCAAAGTCTCCAGTGATTTCCAATTTTCCATATGATCCCAGTCAATCATCTGCAATCTACTCCGATATTAGGATTTTTCAGGGAAACTGAAACAATAGGATATGGATACATACAAAGAGAGAGGAGGGCAAGAGAGAGAAAGAGAGGAGGGATTATAAAGACTCAGTTCATGTGACTGTGGAAACCAGTGAGTCCAGGATCCACAATGTGGGCTGGTAGCCTTGAGGCCTAGGACAGCTGAAGGTACCGATGAAGTCTGAAGGTAGTCGTTGATGAATCCCCTCTTGTTTGGGGAGGCTCATCATTTTGTCATATTCAGGCCTTCAACCAGTTGGTTGAGGCCCACTCACAATAGGGAGGATCATCTATTTTACCCAAAGTTTACTAATTTAAATGTTAATCACATCAGAAGACACCCTCCAAGTGGACACATAGAATTAATCATCATACCCCCTTTGCCTTCTAGGCTTTGGGAATACCGCACCTCTTTTTAGCTTCCAAATACAGCACTCTGTCCTAACTCTGGGCCTTTGCACATAGCATGCAGTTCCCTCTGCTGGGCTCTGCCTCTGCCACTCTTGTCCACTCAACAGACAACCTTTTCACCGATCCAGTCTCAGCTGGGAAGTTCTCTCTCTCTCTTTCTCTTTTGTTGACCCCTTCCCCGAACCTCAGAGATAAACTTGGTGCTTTCATGTCCTGTTTTACACTTAGCCTTGTGACATCATTTATCATGCCACAAGTGCTGGTCAGCATATCTTTCTCCTCAGTGGGGAGGCAGAGTTCATTTAAAAAATTTTTTCTAAGCCAAGCCCTATAGGGAGAGATTTCTTGAGAAGCATGGCCCGAACTGGGCTTCCCTGGAGGCTCAGTGGGAAAGAATCTGCCTGCAATGCAGGAGACCTGGGTTTGAACCCTGGGTTGGGAAAATCCCCTGGAGGAGGGCATGGCAACCTACTCCAGTATTCTTGCCTGGAGAATCCCATGGACAGAGGAGCCTGGTGGGCTGCAATCCACGAGGCTGCAGAGAGTCAGACAGGACTGAGTGACTAAGCAGTGGCAGCATGACCATGTGCTTGCAATCACCTTAGCACGTCATTTCATTCATTTATTAAGTGAAAGATTGGACTATAGGATAGTGGTCACTAATGGCTCACCCTGATAGCCGTTCTCCCCTGATTTCATCCTTATAGCTCTTTTAACTGAGCCCATGGTCATGCTAAGTCGCTTCAGTCGTGTTCAACTCTCTGTGACCCTATGGACTGTAGCCCACCAGGCTTCTCTGTCCATGTGATTTCCCAGGCAGGAATACTAGAGTGGGTTGCCATTTCCTGCTCCAGGAGATCTTCCTGACCTAGGGATCAAACTCTTATCTCATATCTCCTGCATTGGCAAGTGGGTTCTTTACCACTAACCCCACCTGGGAAGCCTGTGGCCACCTAGTAGTAAAACTACATTTCCCAGCAGCCTGTGCAGCTGTATATGGTCATGTGAGTAAATCATGGCCAATGGAATGTGACCTCTCTTCTGTCATTTCCACCACTCAGCTGCCTGGAATCAAATGCCACCACCTTAGACTGTAAGCAGAGGCCTGCAAGCTGTCTGCAAACAGATGACTATGGATGCCACCATCAGCACTGTGCCACCTGCATCTGACTTTTAGATCAGAGAGAACACCCTTGTGCTCTGTAAGCCACCTTTTTGTGAGTCTTTGTTACCTGCAGTTGAACCTGACCCTTAGGAAACATCTCGTGAAGTGCTTTTCAAATTCTTCAAGGGAACTCAGGGGCCACCAAGGGCAGAATAGTCCAAGAACACTGAACTTAGCCCTCCTTACTCCCTCCTGTCCCAACCTAAGGACATCTACTCCACCTTTGTGCGTTTAACACATTGGCTTAGAATTTGTTTGAAGCTGGAACAATTAGACACTCTCCAAAGTTCCATCTCTTTCTGACATTCTAAGACTGTCCATATGGACAAATACAAAGAGGAACAATTCCATGAAGAGGAGCAGAATTTTTCCATTGTTTCCATAGACAAACATGGATACAAGAGCTACACGGTTTTCCTGGTGATGGATGCGGGCACTGTGGTGGATGCTGGGAAGATCTCTGTCTCCTCTGTCTATATATGGGGTCTGTCTGGGCAGCATTCTCCCCAGCTCCAGCCCACTTCATCCTCCTGGAACACTGAAATGAATGAGCACTGACCCCCCTCACCGACCTATTCACACAAAAGGCTCTCACTGGCTACCTTGGAAGAGCTGTGGGTTTGCTTCTTGGCAGCCTTGCTGTGGCCTTATTTCCTCGCGGTCTTACCCCATGAGTCTTTGTGGTAGGCTGGAGATTCTGCCCAGCACCAAGCCTATGCAGAGACCACTGGACGCCCAAGCCAGCAGTGACCGTGCTTGTGAGGGGCTTGCGTGCATATCACATGGCTTACCATGGTCTTTCCTGCCCAGGTTGGCCCCACTTTGCCCAGAAATTCACCCAGGAAATCCAGAAGGGTGCCTGTTGTGGAAGTGATAAATTTAGAGTGCTGGTCAGTTGGCAAGCTGCAGCCATCAGCAGCTGAATCGGGTGGGTGGGGACAGAGCTGAATGGTCTTTCCTGGGCTTTCCGTGAAACCATCCTAGCTCCTCAACGGCCACCACTTACATCCAGTGCTAGTATTAGTCCCATTTTATAGATGGGAAAACAGACACAGAGGGGTTAAGTAGGTTGCCTCTAGTCTCCCAGCCTAAAAGTGACTATCCAGTTATCTGCTGATCCTGTGGGCGTGGAAGTGCTCTGTAAACTGTAGGGGACAGTCTGCATAGAAGGCACCGCTGCTGTTACTGCCTGTCTCCTAGAGATAGACAGTGGCAGTCGCCCCCTGCCCCCATGTATGCACTGATACTTCATCTTCCTGGGTCCTATGCACACAGCCTGGATGCAGCAGGGGTGTGTATGTGCATGTGAGGAAGGGCAGGCATGCACGAGTGTGTGCACACACACGCCTGTGTGAGGCTCTCCTGTCACTGCTGCCTCCAGCCTTAGCTGCAGCTGCCATTTCTGATGAAGAAAAACCCACACTTTGCCCCCATTACAGAGTCCATCATTTTTCCAGCGGGGCGCCTGTCACCAGCACTCAGAGAGCGCGTGTCATCCAGGCCTGAAGGATGGCTTGGCTAGCCCAGGAGCTCTGGCAGGGGAGGGGACTGAGCCCCCTAGCAGGAATAGGTGGGGCAGGGCAGTGTCTGCCCAGTTGCCCCAGGGATGTCCAGGGTTGGCCCCTGGAGATGTGCCCTGGCCCCCACTCCCACCCTGGGGCTCTGTGTCCTGCCTGTCCCATCGGTATGAGGGAGGCGGGCCAATTCCAGGGGGCAGGGAGCTGGACCACATTTGCCCTGACCTGGGGTCAGCCTTCATTCATCACTTTTTCTGACACCTTTTCTGCTGTAGCCGCTGGCTTTCGGGGGAGCTGGAGGAGGAGCTGAGGGGGTGAAGAAGGGCAGCCTCCAGGACCTCCCGGGTCTGAGGTCAGCGCAATGGAGATGAGGCCCAGAGTAGGGTCTGAGGACCAGGGCCAGCCCCCAGAGCAGCACCTGGGGCCTCACCCAGCTCTGGGTGTCCCGCCTGCCCAGCTTGCAGGGCACACCCAGCCTCCAACTCACTTTCTCAGCTACAACCTGGGCCAGGCTCTGCTCATGGGCCACAGGTTGTGGCCCAGATCCATTCAGAATGGATCCTTTTAATTATCCAGTGACGACATAAAGGACTTCCCTCATGGCTCAGCCGGTAAGGAGTCTGTCTGCAATGCAGGAGACCCTTGTTTGATCCCTGGGTTGGGAAGATCCTCTGGAGGAGGGCATGGCAACCCACTGCAGGATTCTTGCCTGGAGAATCCCGTGGACAGAGGAGCCTGGTGGGCTACAGTCCGTAGCGTTGTATAGAGTCAGACACAACTGAAGCAACTCACCATGCACGCATGCACAATATCCTGCTGTGAATGGATGTTAGGAAGTGAAAGAAGGATTCTTGTCAGGAGGTTGAGAGTCCAGCCCAAGGCAGCACAGCAGCCCACTCGGGAGCCAACTCATCCTGAGGCCTTGAAGGCCCCCTGACAGCCCTGCTCTCCCCTCTGCTGACCTCAGGGAGGATTGACACCAGAATCCTGGTGGCTCTGATTAGACAAGCTGGTTGCCCTGCTAGCTTCTCACATGGACCAAGGACAATGGTTGGCCCCTGGCGGAGCCCATAATTGTCCTTGTGGTAAGCTGATCCTCGTCATGGAATTCAAGAATCAGAAGGGGCTTATAAACCAATCTACTCCAAACACCTTCATCCTTTTTGCAAGTAATTTTTATTACGCCAGGGCTCGTGCTCAGTCTCTTCAGTCATGTCAGATTCTTTACAACTCTGTGGACTGCAGCCCTCAGGATCCTCTGTCCATGGGATTCTGCCGGCAAGAATACTAGAATGGGTTGCCATGCCCTTCTCCAGGGGATCTTTTCCCGACCCAGGCATCAAACCTGTGTCTCCTGCATCTCCTGCATTGCAGATGGATTCTTTACTGCTGAGCTACCAGGGAAGCCCAATTTTCATTATATTTTTCTTCAAATGTGCTAATGCACATTAGCGAAACCTTGGCAAACATAGGCAAGCAAAACCAAAATAAAACAACTCTTCTCTCTACTCCTTCAGATATAATTATGGTGAACAATTTTGGTTTGTAATCTTCCCACTTTTTTAAAATAATGAAATATTTCACATGAGATAGTGAAAAAATAGAGAATAATATAGTGGACCTTCATCTGTCCATTCCTGAGGTATGTGAAAGACTTTGTTTACTATTTTTAAAAATTACTTTAATGCTTCCTTATCCTTGATGCCTTCTTTGTGCCAAACTCCCTCCATTGCCATTCCTTTTTCTACTACCCAGAGGTACCTTCTCTCCTGAAATTGGAGAGCATCTTTCCTGACCAGTTTTTATACTTTGCTACATTCCTCATCCATTGTTGTTGCTGTTGTCAGTCGCTAAGTCATGTCTAACTATTTGAGACACCATGGACTACAGCAAGCCAGGCCCCTCTGTCCTCTACTATCTCTCTTCATCCATAGCAATATAGTATTTTTGTTCTCAACTTTATATCAATGCCATCATTCAATACGTATAACTCTGTAACTTTCTGCTTTCCTTAACATTATATTTTTGAGTTTTAGCCATGTTGTTATATGTAGATCTAGTGAGTTAGTTTTGGCTGCTGTGTAGGATTCATTGTATGATTATACTACTATCCTTTACTATAGCAGTAATATACTATTAGACCATATAGTATATTATACTATGTTACTGTACTCTATACCATGGTACTATACTATATTACTATAGGGAATTTTTCAAATCTACTAATCCTGGTCATTAGTTTCTAATGTTTGATTATAAAGAGGAATGTTGTAAGGAATATACTTGTTCATATCTCCTTGTATACAACAGAGGGAATTGCTGAGTCACAGGATGTGGGCAGCTTCAGCTTTACTAGTCGTTGCCAAAACTGTCCTCCAAAGTACCTGTACGAATTTGCATTCCTATTTGCAGCATGTAAGAGTCTCCATGGCAACACATCTTTGACAAAATGAGGTATTATCAGATTTTTCAATTTTTTCCAATCTGACGGGTGTAGAATTGTATCTCATTGTCTTTTTAAATTATTTCTCGGAATTTTAGTGAGATCAAACATCTTCTCACAAATGTATCAGCCATTCTCCTCTTTTGCAAAATACGTGTCCTCTACTTTGGTCGTCTTTCTCCTGGGTTGTCTGTCTTTTTCCAGCAGATTTGTAAAAGTTCTTTACTTATTCTGACTTCTCATATTTTTCATCATGACAGTTGTAGATATCTTCCTCCAGGTTATAGCTTCATTTTTCACTCTGATTAGTATATGTGTTGGTTTTAAGGTAGTCTCATTTGTCAGATGGCTTTCGTTTTTCACATTTTGTTAAAGAAATCATTCCTTAACTGATACTATTGAGATGTATTTGTGCAGTTTTTTTTTAATGTTTTAGTGTCATTAACCCACATGGAAATTATTTTTCTATATGACATGAAGCTGACATTTTATTTTCTTTCATATAAGTAGCAACTATCCCAGTATTGTTTCAACTCTTTGATGTGACCCATGACAAAATTGAGGTCCAGAGAGGTGGAGTGACTTGTCCAAAGTCACATAATGACTTGTAGTGGTGGGTTAGTGACAGGAAATCTTTTTTTTTTTTTTTTCAGTTAAGCTATGAATATTCTCTATTGGAGCATAGCTGATTAACAATGTGGTAGTTTTAGGGGGACAGCAAGGGGACTCAGCCACACATATGCATGTATCAGTCCTCCCCCAATCAATTCTCCCTTCCAGTCTGCCGCATAGCACTGGGCAGAGTTCAGGGAATGCTTTCTTAACTTCTATCCTGGCATGCCAGCATGACCATTGTACTGTGCTTTTTTAATCCCACCATGGACTGTTTCCTGCCATTCTCTTATAGAAATGTACAAACCTGATAATAAATTTCTCAGAAGTGGAGATTGTGTCCTTTCCTTCCATCACTCTTATGCACTTAACACAAGGTTGAGAGTCTGGTAGGCATTTGGAAAGATCATGGTGAATAAATGAATCATGGAATTCAACAGACTGATTCCAGAATCACCACTTCTTTAAAATTCAGCCCTTTGCTTCATCTTATGTATGTTTCTATATTTTGACATATCCTTCATTCAGTAAATATGTACTGGGCACTTACTGTGTGCCAGGCACTGTGATGCTGGAGATTAAAAGAGGAATAACATAGGTTCTCTGTTTTCAGAGAAGTGTGATGGGAGAGACTGAAAAGTCAAGCAGCAGTTGTAAGACTGTGCTACTTAAACACTATACAATGGGAAATGGGAAAGGAGTAAAATCAGAAAGTCTTCCTGGAAGAGGGACCATTTGAGCTGAGTCTTTAAGGATGGGGAGGAGTGGGCCATGTGGCAAGGGTGGAGAAGGATGCAGTATTCCAAAGCGACATCAGGGGCAAAGGCAGAGATCTAAATTATCTTGTTGTAATTCACTGTGGCTCAAGAACACAATAACTGGGAGACTAAAGCACGTTTGTTCATTTTCAAGAGTTCAGCTTTGACCATAGACTAACACAGCACCCCAAATACTGCCTGCCTGTCACAAATTAAACCAACTGGCTTTAGGGACCCCATTTTGTGATTTTCTCTTGTCTAAAAGGGGGCTTCAATTTTTTGTTAGTGACTGTGGTTTTCACCTTGTTTCATGACTGTAAATTGAAGTTTCCATTCTTGCCATGATTTCTGTTGCCAATGCTATCATTATGGGCCTTTTTCATGCAGCTGGAATAACATATGACACCAGCTTGGAGTGATGGTGCACCTGACAAAACCAGAAACAGCCCAGCTCATGTTATTTGCAAAAGAATTATCCCCCAGAGGTGATTTTTAATTTGGAGGTTTCCAGCAAAATGAAAACCTGACCAAGGCTACTTTGTAACCCAAATGCTTATCTTACCAGTCAATTATTATAAGACTTACTGGACACTCTAGCAAGGTTTTCTAGGTTCTCTTTAGTGGGTCAAGTCCAAGTTGCCTCTGTTATTGGGAAAAGCTGGGGTCAAGTGAACAGTGTAATTTGCTGATGAGGGGAAGGAAGATAGGGGAAAATGTTCTCACATCCAGATAAAGAAAAGCACAAAAGGTGGGTGGAGCAGGAGTAAATTAAAGCCAACCATGTCAGCTGGGCAGCAAGAAGGCAGCCTATGATGTTTGCAATGGATTAATAATTCAGCCCTCAGGCACAAGATTAGGGTTTACGGACAGCAGGAGCAAACTTGCATAAAGGTTAATTGGTATCTATCAGGTACTGATTAAGTGGCACTTCCTATTTTGTTGTTTTGGGGGACCCGAGGAAAAAAGAAAAGAGACAGGAGAATTGAAAGTAAAGATTCAGCATGAGGATTTCATGAAATTGTCCTCCTGGCCCTAGTGAGTGGGGGTGGGGTGGAAGGAGGTTAGGGCTCAGAGCCTTGATGGGCTTGAAAAATGAATTTCTGTGTCGCCTCCATTGTAAGCCTTGCACATGCTATTTAAACTTGACATGTCATAAATCCAATAGCAGCAAACAAGATGGCACTGGCTTGCTGTCCACTTTTATTTGCGTGGATGCAAGAAAAGATGCTGGCACATAAAAGTGACAGGCACTGCAAACTGCTCAGTCTAAGGGACTTGAGGGTTGGACCTGGGGACCCTAGGAAGCAGGAGCACAGGGGTGGGGACCACAGTGTGCCTGGAGGCACTGAGCTTCCTCTGTCCACACGGCATCTTCAGGACTTGGGCTTAGGGTCAGGGCAGTTCCTGAGCTCCAGAATAACCCTTACTGCAGGGGGTTTGTGTGTATGTTTCTGAGCTGTAATAACACCCTGGCCATTTAATATAATCAGCCATCTCCTTTACTAGTCTGGAGCTGTCAGGAACAACATCTTGTCTTGTTCATATCTTTATCCTCAGCTTGGTGTTCATCTTGCTCACGTTTATCAAACGGCTGAAATGGACCGAGGAGGTAGGTCTTTGCCTGCATCAGCACTTTCCATGGGGCACGTGTCTTCAGTCTGGGCTAGATCAAGCAGCCGTCTAAGTGCAGTGATGATAATTATTTGAAAAATCTTGAAAGATTTCTCTGTGTCTATACATTTCATTCATGGCCTCCTTGATTTCTTGAACCTCAACCATTAGCTCAACACCTCAAGTATATCAAAAGTCTCTATTTCATTGGTACCCCCTTGCTTTTTACAACAATTCACAAAACATCTTGTTTGGGAATCAAATAACTGTCAGTCTGCTCTAGGTTTTGTAATAGGTCTAAGGTTTTATTTTAGCATTAGCAACATTCTTCTAAGATTCCAGCTCTAAAGAGGATCTCTTAGATTTTCTTTTTCCTTGTCCTCTCCTCTCCAGAGCAGTAACAGAGTGTGCCAAACAGTCACTTCTCAGTTAAGTGCCTCATTTCAAAGTCCACTCTGCTGGTCTCCTGAGAGTTTTAGTTATATACTCTTGCAAACATGCTTCCTTCAGAACTACATTTCAACACTTTTAATTGGCTCATTAATTAATGCCACACCATGGCATGTGGGATCTTAGTTCTCTGACCAGGGTGGGAACCTGTGCCCCCTGCCGTGGAAGCAGGGAGTTCTAACCACTGGTATGCCAGAGCAGTCCCTATTGCCACACTTTTAGAGACTCTTTATGAAAGCCAGCTGTCTGTAAAGCAAGAAGATAAAGAGCAGCAGGGACCAGGAAAGACTCTCAGTGCGTTCTCCTGCTTCAGGGTTGGAGTTTATTAAATCATCTGGAGGCTCCAAGATTCCCTGAGAAGATTCTCCTGTCTTCTGGGGTTCTGTCTTCCTGGGCTTCAGACCCCTGTTGGTCTAAGTATTCATGTGATTTTCTAGCTATCTTTTCCAGCTGAAAATTCAGCCCCAAGGCTTCCTCTGTACATCAAAATAGTTTGTTTCCCTTCCTCCCATGGTGTAACTGACAAAGGGTTTGGAGAAAGAAGTGACTGTGACAGCGGCCTGGTTATGGGGAACTGGGAGGTGTCACTGCATCGAGAGGGCCATGTGGAGATACTACTGAATTTGTGTCCCAAGCCTTGTTTCATCCTCCTCATAGTGTCCCAGAAGACTCCTTTGCCTCACTCCCTTCCATCAGCACAAAGATGTCCAAAGCTGGCAGAACTCTGAGCATTTGGACTGGCATTCAAGACTCGAATAAAAGGGGCAAATAAAATGGAATACAGGCCTCAGCCAAAGCTTCCTGAAATGAAAGGTATTACTTTTCTCTTCGTATCATGCTACGACCCAAAGAGCCAGGTAGATCTAGGTTTGAACCCCAGCTGTGACACTTACAAATCATGTGATCTTTTTGCAGATTATGAAACCTCTTATGCTTGGATTCCTCATCTGTGAGACGGGGATAACAATGTCTGGTTCAAGGAGTGTGGCAAGATGAGGTACAAAGCATTATGGGAGGTGGTGAATCCTCCATCTTTATTCACTAGTTTCGAGAATTTGGGAGAATGACTTACCTTCTCTGTGTTATAATTTTCTCTTCTGAAACACAGGTGAAAAACAGAACCTACCTCATCTGATTATCAGCAGGCCAGATGGTAGCTTAGAGCGTGTCCTCTGAAACTAAACTACCTGGATCTGAATCTCAGCTCTGTCATTTTTTCACCTGTGTGTGTGATCTTGGGTAATTCACTCAACCTCTCTGTGCCTTCGTTCCAACATCTTTAAAATGGGAACCATGATAGTACCAAACTGTAGGGCTGCTATGAGGGTTAAATTGATTACACAAAGCGTTGACTTAATATACACCAAGTGCTTAAAGCTTGATGTGGCATTTTCAAAGTGCTGTGCAAGTGTTAGAAATTATCATTGAGAAAATTAGATGGCACACGAAACGTTCTCAGAATGGTGTCTGCTACATGTTAAACATTCAAAGAACATTTGCTAAGGTACCTGGACCAAAGGGTGGATCTTCAATAAATGTCACTTCTCTTTCTTTCTTCCCATCCCTGGTGTACAGAATGGGGAACCCCTCTCCTTTCACTTAGCCACCATGCAGGCAGGTAGAGAGATGCTCTTTCGGTTAAAAAACAACTCATCAAAGTAAAAATCCTGCCATAAGCCTTCTTATTTTTGGTCAATATGCTGCTAGGAAGCAAAAGGAAATAGAAGGCTAAATTAAAGCAGCATTTATAAATACTTTAATAATGATGAATAAATGATTCATCACAGTTGCTTGGCAAAATAAATTATTCCAAGAGGCACAGAGACCCATTGGAATGATTGTAAACTAGTTAATAGATGATATTGCAACTTGTGAAGAAGCACTTCAGAGCAGAAGCTCATGCAGTTATTTATGCCTCCGCACATTCTAGCATAATTTAAGGAAAAGGGAAATTTACTTATCAGCTCTTAATAAAATATTCATGATATTTCAGTGTGAAATGTTACCAAAATTATTTAGTGACTTATTGATTCAGTGAAGATTCTATGTTACTCTTGGTATTCTTTCTTATTAAAACCAGGTGGCAAAGTTAACTAAGAGAGCATGGCCTTTGATTTAAACAGCTGTCTTTTCTGGAAAAGTCTCAAGATCTCAGGAAAACTTGCAGGGGACTGGGGTAGGGGTTGGGGGGTTGGAGGAGGCCCTGGCAGGCTGCACTTGAAGGGATCAGATGGTCGGCCTTGATGTCCTTTGTAAACTGTGTGGATCTAGGGATGGTGAGAGTTTAAAGGAACTTCATACTTCTTCTCACAACAACCCTATGGGATAGATACAATTCTTAATCACATTTTACAGATGAGAATACTGAATCCTAGAGATTAAGTAATGGGCCCAAGAAACAGAGTTGGGGCTTAAACCTCAGACTGCATGGATCAAAGGCCTTGCTCTCAACCGCTGTGCTGCCTGCCCTGCCCCTCTGGTGTCTTTCCTGCTCCACTCTGACAGCAGTGCCCTAGAGTTGCCATCTCTCCGTGAAGGGATTAGTGGGAGACATCCCAAAGCAGGGGGTAAGAACTGAGGCCAAGGCAGCCCTCTCCAGCCCCCAGCACAGTGGTTTGCACAGAGAGGAAATAAGGGCAGAATCAGATACGGAATTTCATTTGGAGATGCGTGTCGCAGATACCTGACCATGGGCACCAGCCTTGAGCAGAAGGGAAGTCAGTGCTTGAGTTTTCAGCTCCTGTGGCCTCTGACCCCCACTGGGTTTCATTCCCTTCTCGGTGGAGTCCTGCTCTTCCTTCATATGCCCACTGTGCTGCCACGCTGTCTCCTGATTCAAGAAAACACCTTCTACTAGTGAGTTTGCATCTCAGCCTGACTTGGTAGAAAATCAGAGGGGTTGACTGAAACCAAGTCATTCACTTAGACCCCCTCATTTTACAGAGAAGGAAACTGAAGCCAGAGAAGAGGTCAGCCACACACTGGGAAGGGAGCGCACCGGGACGGCTGACTCCTGGTCTGGTGTGTGTGTACATGTTTGTATGCATGTATGTGCACTGTGTGTGCATGCATACGCATGTATGTGCATGTGGGTGTGCAGGTATTGCTGTTTGCATTTTAAGCCTTATTTCACACAGTGTAATTAAAGCCTATCTCTGCTGCTAAGGTATAGAGACTTGGGGTAGTACCTGGGGGAAAACTAGTAGCAGAAAAATGATCCTGAAATCTTCCCATGTAGATGGAAGCCCTTTTACCTAATCAATGGTTGGAGCTACACTTGTCTTTGGAAAATTAGGGAAAAGGAGACAGGGAGACCAACAGCCCAAGAGAAGAGGAAGGAGAGATCTAGAGCCAAGTGAAGCCAGGGCAGCCCATTGGGGGGACCTGCAATGGGAGGTACAGGAAATCCATGGGCAGAGCTGCCTGCCCTAGTGTCATCGTGAAGTCCTGGGGGCAGGGCCGAGTGCCCAGGGCCACTTAGCTTTGCCTTGGCTGCAGTGAGTCAGGACATGCTCAGATCTGCAGATGCGGAGACCATCACGGCTGCTCTCCAGGGGCCTGGCCTCGCTGCTGATGGGATGCAGGCTGCCTTGGTTCAGGGTGGGCCAAGGATGCGGCCCGGAGGATTTTCTTTGGGGTTTTATACATCAGTCAGGAAGACAGCCACTTTCATGCTGAGTTGTCAGAGTCAAGGCCCAACCCAAGATCAATTGCTAGCTGACTTTGATTCCCTGTCATGGAACCTGGGCCAGTCCTTCCCCGAACTGGGACACTGGCAGCGCTTGGCTTTGGGTGCTTTTCACTCAGCCTTTCTTCCTTTTTCTTGGCCTCACTTCTGATCCCCATGCAACCTTTTCCATATTAAGGGGTTCACCTGTTTTATCCTGGGGATTCTAACAGAGAGAGCTGTTCCTCCTCTAAAAGAGTATCCTGCAATTTGGCTGTGCTGCCAAAAGGGGGCAGTGGTTCCATTGGCCAGGTGCTATGAACGGTGACATGAGGGGTAGAAATGAAGAGGCACGGAATACTTTGGCACTATATATATATAGTGACAAATCTTGAATTTGTCACCACTACTTTAACATTAAGAGATGTAAAAATTCGGATTCGGGCTTTTTTTGAAACATCAGAACATTTGGTAACAGTCCCTCAGGGCAGGCCTGCAGCCTACCTGGTCGGCAGTCTCTCATTTGCGTTACCTGTCTGCTTCCCAAAGCCCTGGGTTTCAGCTTTAGGCCTACTCTAGAGTTACAGATTGAAGCATTCATTTAAAAAATTAAAACAACTGAACTAAGGTAGCAATAAACGGGCAATATTTAAACACGATGACTTAGGATTAACCTTTAGATTTTAGATCACATCTCAGCTGCCTTTCTTATTAAGCATGTAATAATCTTGAAACAATTTCACTTTCCAGAATATGTCACACCTTCTCTTCGAGGATGATCAACCATATAGATTGCCTGGAATTAAGGGGTTTCATGGAATGCAGAAATTTCAGTGCCCAAACCAGAAAAATTCTGGGCAAATCGGGACAAATTGTTTAGCCTACTTACCTCTGGGCCACTCTCTCTGCCTGGAACTCCTCCTTGTTGAGGTCACCGCTCTCTTTCCCCTGGGTCACAGCTTAGTTCGATGGATCCCAACTTCCTTCCTCCCCCAACCCTGCACACAACACATCATCTGTGCTAGTTTTCCTGCTTGCTTGCCTTTCTCCATACTACCCCTTGGGCTCTATTTGCGCTGGCCCACGGCACTCCTGTTCAAGGCTGTGCTCTGAAGAGAACACGGAGTAAATGCTGAGAGCTGAACACGGACTCATTCTTTAAGGTCGGGCATGGGGCAGGCACGATGTTTAGTCTGGCTCTGTATTCCACATAGGAGGTGCCCAATAAGATGTTCGTTGAATTGCACTGAACTGGGGAAAAGATTTGGTTAGACAGATATCTCTTCTGGTAAAAGAAAATGATGAAGGAACATAATCTCCCATGACAGTCTCTTTCAGATTATTTTGACTATAACCCACAGAGAAAAACGCATTTTTACACCTGGACTTAGTATAGCCCCCAGCACTCACACACATGTGAAATAGAAGTGTTATACTGTGATTCACTACAGAGTGGTTGCACTCTATTCGACCTATTCTATTTTATTCCATTCTATTCTGCCTGATTCCACTGTTGCATTACCTTGCATTTAAAAACATGCTATTAATAATCTTTTGAGCTGATATCATCATCACTAGTGGGTCATGCTCTGTAGTTTGAAAAACTACAACATGTGACTATTTCTTTACATTCTTAGCAGATGGTGGACCTCAGGTTTCAGGTCTGTCTCAGGCACAAGATGAAGTGGAACTAAACAAGCTCTTACCATCTGCCAAATCTCCCCTTGATAACCCAGTCAACACTCATCGCTACTGACAACTTGGGGTGATTACCTCAGGCACACTCTCCCATGACACTCAGCTTCATTATAGCTTACAACATACTGTTTGGTTTTTGTTACAATGTATTGCTATGCTCTTCTGCTTCCTGAATGTTCCTCATTTTTCTAAATAGATTGCAAGCTCCTTGTGGCCAGGTACCAAGCTCTATGTGTGTTTTTTTTATGTTCCTCTTTTAATTATAAGCAAATGCTAAAAGGTAAAGAAAAAAAAACAAACAAAACAAACCAACACTGGTGTGAGGGGCTTCCCTTGTGATGTAAGAGACATGAGTTCAATCCCTGCTCAGGAACTGATATCCCACATTCCGTGGAACAACTCAGCCCACACGCCACAGCTACTGAGCCCTTGCGCTGGAGCCCTCAGATTGCAACTGCTGAGCCTGCACACCGCACCTGGAGTCTGTGTACTGCAACAGAGACCCTGCATGCTGCAACCTAGACCTGCATGCCAAATTAAGAAAAAGAGAGACTTGTGTGGATATCGCCTCCCACCAAAGTGGACTTTCTAGTGAGGGACTGACAACTATGCTTGTTAAAATGTCCTCTCTGGTTGCCTCTGGTCCCTGAAGGCCTTCCTCATCCATTCTGCATACCCATGAGGATAAGAATTGCTCTAAGCTGGATCAGGCTGATTACAGAAAGAAAGATGAAAGTAAGGCAAAGAATGAGCCACTTCACTGAGGGGTTTATCTGAGGAACTCAATTACCGAGGATATCGTCAGAGGTCTTTAAGACACAGGCTCTGATCTTCAAGACAAAGAATGATGTGAGTGGCCCCTTTAGACCCTGCTCTACCCTGAGACCTGGTGGCTTTTTGAGAGGCACTGAGAGTAAGTGAGGGTGCTCGTGGAAGAGCAGGGCACTCACCCCGGGGGTAGCTCTGACCCTGCTCACTCTTACCTGGCCACAATGAACGGCTGGGATAGATTCCCGTTTCCACCCTTGCATTCACGCACCAGGCTTCCCAGTCTGAGGGCCCTGAGTGGGTCGGGTTGCTGAGCTGCTATTGATCCTCTCAGCCCTCCAGGCAGCCAAGACCCCCAAACTGGGCACCTCGGGACTCTTGGAAACACCCCCCTTTACCCATTGTGCTTCACGAACAGTCTCATGTTCTGTCTGCCTTGACTTGAAAAGGGTGAAGCTCTGTCTTACACTACACTCATGGGGCCCCGAGTGTAATGTAGCAAAATGTGTGCAGAGGCCTGGGCCCCAGTCCTGGCTCTGCTCCCACTGAGCAAGTGTCTCAGCCAGTCGTATTTCCTCCCCACGTTATGTAAATGACCTCTGGAATTCCATGCAAATTATAGATGCTGGTGTTACGAATATATATTTAGTATTTGCGCAATAAGTATCATTCTATGTATGCTGAGTTGAACTTCTGTCAGTCAATATTCTGGAGAAGGAAATGGCACCCCGCTCCAGTACTCTTGTGGGAAAAATCCCATGGACAGAGGAGCCCGGTAGGCTGCAGTCCATGGGGTCGCTAAGAGTCGGACACGACTGAGCGACTTCCCTTTCACTTTTCACTATCATGCATTGGAGAAGGAAATGGCAACCCACTCCAGTGTTCTTGCCTGGAGAATCCCAGGGACAGGGGAGCCTGGTGGGCTGCCGTCTATGGGGTCGCACAGAGTTGGACACGACTGAAGTGACTTAGCAGCAGCAGCAACAGTCAATATTCAGCAGCATTTGGGCGAAGTCTCTGGCCCTCCTGTCTTTGGTGCCTGCCCTCATGGAGCTTCCAAGCCAGCTCTTTCTAGCCTTATGTCAGGAAGTAGAGGACCTGAATTCACCCCATTGCCCCTCCACTGGGAGCTAGTCCCAGAAGTGGGGTAAAAATTCTACCTTGCTCTGTGAAGGGCTGGAATCTCCTGACCTCAAGTTCAAGGCTAAGATCACACATTCCACAACATTCTGACTTCCACCATCATTGCCACCCTCAACACACACAGGCAGATTAAAAGGCAGCAGCCTGAAATGGACTGAGACTCATCACTGAGAGACTGTTTGGGTGTCAGTGGGTGCCGTCTACTGACATCTGGCTGTGTTCCTTACTCCTCCTCCATCCCCTCCCCACCCCTGTAGTCTGCTCTGTGTCACTGTCCAAATACCTCCTTTCCAAATAGGGCCAAGGGGCATCCCCCTGATGCAAAAGGAAGTGTTTGTTTCCACCATCCGTTACTCCAGCAAATAAACAGTTGTAAGCCTCTCTCTGGGGAGAACACGGCAGCAGAATCTTTTGTTGAGCGAGGCACCTTTCACGTAGAGAAACAGCAGCAAGATAAAATGACACGTTGCTAATGATGTATTTTATGGACTGCCATCTGTCTCCGGAAAGGTCAGAGAAAAATGGCAACTTGGTTGCAGGCGATGGGGCTGCGGCAGTGGTTGGGGGGACAAATGGCTCTCTTCGGAACATGACAAGGAGCCTCGGTGACATCATATAAATGCCCTAATTGGGAAGTGGTCAATCGAGCGGGCCTGACTTCTGAATTTGATGTGTCAATAAACAAGCTCAAGGTGAGATGCTGGATCAATACCGCAGGACAAGAACCATCCGGCAAATTTACTGCAAAGTAATTGGGTGCAAAATGACTCAACTCAACCTTCACACTGCCGAAAAGCAAACAAACGGTCCACCCACTGGCGACTGTTTGTACGTGTCAGCGGCTGCTCAGGGCGCTCGCTGCCTGCTAATGGGTCTGGACACAGGAGCCCCGAAAGGGCAGGACACCACATACTCTACGAGGATGCTGACGCCAGCAGGAACCAGCTCACAGGTGGGGAGTATAGCCCAGATACTTCCACCAGGATTATATAGTCTTCAATTTGATAAAAATTATAATTATTATTGGGCTTCCCTGGTGGCTCAGATGGTAAAGAATCTGCCTGTAATGCCGGAAATCTGGGTTCAATCCCTGGGTTGGGAAGATCCCCTGGAGAAGGCAATAGCTACCCACTCCTGTATTCTTGCCTGGAGAATTCCATGGACAAAGAAGCCTGGTGGGCTACAGCCCATGGGGTCACAAAGAGTTGGACACAATTCAGCGACTAACACTTTCACTTTCATAATTATCATTGTGTTTCCATCTTTTAACTTCCATTAGGTTGCAAAATACATGAGACACAGAAGAAATCTTCCTGTCTATATGTCTATGTTTATATCTTGACCTCTATCTCTGTCTACTATTGGTGCTAGCTAGTTCTCTCAATCTCTGGATACAGGGAAAGGCAATAAAGATTCTTAGTTGTATTAACTTCAGGGTGTCCTGGCCTGGAGGTGGGTGGTGGGAGTAAGGAGGGTGTATGCTGTCCAGACTCAGTGGTGGGCCTCCTGCTGTGCCTTCTAGGCATCCAGACCTCTGAGCAGATAGGGCGAGAGCACCTGGAGCTGGCTCATATCAGCTCAGGAGAGCTGATTGTTAAGCATTCAGGGATTTTGTGAGCTGATTGTTTAACCATTGGGAGTTTGAAATTGACCAGGGTGGCCCTATTAATGTCATGGACATCAGCAAATGCTCTATACTAGGTGCCTTGAGTCATTTACTAGTATGCAGCTGGGAAGAGTGTAGGGCCTGGAGATCTGGGATCCAGCCAAGGAAGGATGAGTCTAGGGCGGGGCTGCACCCTCTAAGGTTGGACTTGTTGCTGGGTAATTACACTTTGGTAGGGGAATTCTTAGGCAAGACAGAGAGGCAGTGGAGAACAGAGAAGTTTATAGTGAAGGAAGAAATACCAACCAGATTTTGATCACCTTCTCTGAGTGGCCCACTTGGGGAGGACTGATTGGGTTAGTAAAAGGAGCAGTGGACTGGGCATCTGAAGGCCAGCCTTCTAGACCCAGCTTTGTCCTTCACTAAGTTACCAGAATAGGATAAGTGTCTCACAGATATGCCCCTGTGGATTTTAATATATTAAAATACTTCTGATTGGCTGTTGTCTTAGTCTGTTTGGGCTGTAATAGCAAAATACCACAGACTTTGTTGTTGTTGTTCAGTCACTCAGTTGTGTTCAACTCTTTGTGACCCCATGGATTGCAGCATGCCAGGCTTCCTTATCCTTCATCACCTCCCAGAGCTTGCTCAAACTCATGTCCTCTGAGTCAGTGATGCCATCCAACCATTTCACCCTCTGTCGTCCTCTTCTCCTCCTGCCTTCAATCTTTCCCAGCATCAGGGTCTTTTTTAATGAGCTGGCTCTTTGCATCAGGTGGCCAAAGTATTGGAGTTTCAGCTTCAGCATCAGTCCTTCCAACGAATATTCAGAACTGATTTCCATTAGGATTGACTGGTTTGATCTCCTTGCAGTCCAAGGGACTCTCAAGAATCTTCTCTGTAGCTTATAAACAATAGAAGTTTATTTCTCACTGTTCTGGATACTAGGAAGTTCAAGATGAAGATGCCAGCATGGTTGAATGAGAGCCATCTTCTTCATTCATAGCTACCACCTTTTTGCTGTGTCCTCACTCAGTGAGGGAACAAGTGAGGGATATTTCTGAAGCCTCTTTCATAAGGGCACTGATCCCATTTGTGAGGGGTCCACCCTCAGGATCTGATAACCTCCTTCTCGATACCATCACCATGTGTATTAGGTTATCCACAGGTGGATGGGAGGGACACAAACATTCAGACCATAGCAGCTGCACAAACCACTGGAGGACCATGTCCACAGCTCTGGTCCCTCTCCCACCTGGGACCTCTATTCCCCCATCTCCTCAAGACACAACAATCAAGTGGAAAGTGCAAGGCTCCATATTATCACCATCAAAATGCTGCGAGGGAGGGGGCTGCTGGCTGAGGGGGCAAAGTCTTCAGGGTGTGAGGAGATAGGACACTTGAGCTCCCTGGAGAGGGGCAGGTAGGCCACTGTTTGCAGCCCAGGGTCTCCGTGTGGACTTTGGCTTGGCTACTCATGGATGCCATGTAGCCTGAGGTAAGGCACTGCACACTCCGGGCCTCAGTTATCCCATCTGTGAAATGAGGTTCCTGCATGAGCTAATCACAGAAGGTGCTTAGAATAGTATCTGAGCTTTTGAGACAGTTGGTTCTTGGACTTCACTCAATACTGCTATAATTTCACAGAAGAGTCACAGTGACTGTGGTAAGGATAGTTTTCCTTATCAATATCTCCATTTTTATGATATGGAGACTGAGGTTGAGAGGTCGAATGACTAGACTGTGTCTCACGACCTATCACTTATGGAGCCACTTAGAATCCAGCTGTTCTCTCTGTGTCCAGAATGTTCTCCATCATTCTGTTCATCTGCAGGTGCCCAGTGGGTGGGAAGGAAGGATGAAGGCTTGGGAGAAAGCAGGCCTTCCCAGAGGAGGGCAGGGTGACTAGAGGAGGTGGCCCAAGACTAGAGGTGCCGCGGGAGGGCGGCAGGAGAGTTCACGGGCTGACGTAGCCAAGGGCAGGATGTTTGGGCTGCAATAACAAAATACCACAGACTTTGCTGTTGTTCAGTCACTCAGTCATGTTCGACTCTTTTATATAATTATATAGATAATAATTGTTTGTTATTATTATTGTTATCATTATAAGTTCAATATATATACTATATTGAATATAAGTATATAAGAATAAAATAGAGAGTAAGAGACAATTATAATCATGCAGTCTGGGCAAGTTCAGGGATCCAGAGAACTGGCAGAAAACTTTGTAGTGTTAGAAAAGGCTTCTGGAAGAAGTGATGTGTAAATGGAAATGCAGCTTCCCTGGCCTCGCCTCTTATCACTTCCTGCCTACCACCCCTTCTTCACTTCAGCCTCGCTCAACTCAGTAATCCCAGATTCACAGGGCACCCCTACTGTTCCCTGCTTTTTCCAAACTGGGGATGCTCTCTCTCCTACCTCTTTCCCTTCCCCTGGCTTCAGCCTCTACCTTGACTGCACCCTCATGAGAGACCCTCAGCCAGAACCACCCAGCCAAGCAGGTCCCAGATTCCTGACCCAAAGAAACCAGGAGAAGATAAATGCTTGCTGCTTTAAATCACTAAGTTATGGATTAACTTGTTGCACAGCAGTAGATAGCTAATGCATTTCCACATTCTCCCTTGACTAGGATGCTCATTACCCATCCTATCACAATTTTTTTGACCTGACAAATAATTCAACAATGAGAGGGAAGGTTTGCAGCAGCAAACAGCTGAGGGAAGAAGCCAGGAGACACAGGACCCTGGTATGGTTCTGTCCTCCCTGCTGGGGGCCTTGGGTCAAGACTTTCCCTCTGGACCTCACCCTCTTCATTTTTGGAATGAGGGTTAGACTAGACAATCTCTAAGGTGACTTCTAGCTTTAACATTTGATAAGGCTTGTGAAAACGCTTTCTGGCCGTCACAAAGTTTGCAATAAGACAGGGACTAAATCTCAGGGGCGGGCACACCTAGTCTACGTCTCCTTCCTCTCCCTCAGACTGCCTGAGGGGACGTTTCTGAGCAGCACACCCAGCCCTGAGTGCGCAGGGGAAGCAGTCAGAAGATGTTCCGGGCCCTTTCTGTGAGCTCTGGCCTGGCCTCCAGCCCCTGCCAAGGCCCTGCTCGCTGCATAGGAGCGCTCTGCGTGCTCTCCAGCTCAGTCCCGGCCCCAGCCTCAGGTATCCCAGGATCATCCATCACACTTGCTATTTTCTTCTCTGACTTAAGAGGATTATCCAGACGGGGTATTTCGTTCATCAATATCATGCAGCAACACTTTCACTCACCAGTGTCTCTGGGCCTGAGGACTGGGGCTGGCCAGGCTTCCTCCCAAGTCAAACCCACCACTGTTCTGACATCCCAGAGTTGATGTCGGTACCTCTGGATCTTGGCGAGCAGGCATGGGGCTGACCAAGGGGAAAGGCAGTGTGGGGTTGAATGCTCCCGTGTGAATGGCCACCCAACCCCTCCATTCCAGTGGGGGAGACTCTTACCAGTGCAACAGGCGTGTTTTGGCTGCATGAAGCAGAAAACCAATGAGAGGGTCTTAAAGGGAGCACCCTCCTTGCCCAAACTAAGAAATATTGTGGCAGCTGGAGTCAGTTAATGGCTCTGACAGAACTCCAGCCTTCTGAGGTGAGAAGAAAGGGGTCTTCCCATAGGTGTCTGCTGTGTCTTGTTGTCCGGACTGTGTCTCATGATTAGCTGCAAGGGAGGCTGAGAAAGCCTGAGTGCTGGAGGCAGCAATTGGAAGAAGGGAAATGCAGACGGAGGTTAGTCAGGAATGTGGTGGTTGCAAGTGACAGAAACCCAGTTCATACCAGGATAAGCTGAAGAAGAAATTAGTTGCTTCTGTCCCCAAATGTCAGGAAGGTGAGGGTACGGCTGGGCCTTGAGGACTCTGAGGGCTGCAGGGCTTTGCTTGCCCTTCCCTGCAGGCTGGCTTTTGTCTCTGAGAGCCTCCCTCCTCCAGTCAACTGAAACCCAGCTGCTCACTGCCCCCGAAACCACACCTCATAGCTTGACCTTCCGAGGTCTTTCGTCCTCACTTCCAAACAGGAAGCCTCATGAAGGTCTCTGGCCCACAGGGTTACATGTCTCCCCTGTCTCATTCAGCCTCGGCCAGGGCAGGTGCCTGGGGACGGAGTGTGAGGTTAGAGTGGGTGTGGGAGCGGCTCCATGAGAAGGGGAGGAGAGTAAGTGAGAGAGCAAAGGTTGTCCCTACCCCAGGAGCCCAGGGGCCTCAGAGAGCAAGGACTCCACACTCCAGAGAAGTAAGGCAACTTGGCCTACGTCACACAGCAACTCAGAGGGAGACCTGGGCTGAAGGCTGGATCCCTGCTTCCTTCTTGACCCTACTGTATGTTTCCCAGCCTTGGTGTTCTTGCCTGTGGGATGACCCACACATTATAGGATGTTTGGTCCACCACTGCTTTGGACCAATGATGTGTATCTTCTGCCTGAAGTCAGCTGCTAAATCTTATCAAGCTTCAGTGTTCTGGCAGTAACAAGACCTGCTGGTCTACTTTGGGAAGGAGGTAAAAACAAAATAGAAGGTTTAAGAATACTAGCTATGAGAGTCCTTTGTGGAGCCAGATGTATGATAGGGGTTCAGATCAGTTCCGTCGCTCAGTCGTGTCTGACTCTTTGAGACCCCCTGGACTGTAGCACGCCAGGTCTCCCTGTCCATCACCAACTCCCAGAGTTTACCCAAACTCATGTCCATTGAATCGGTGATGCCATCCAACCATCTCATCTTCTGTCATCCCTTTCTCCTCCTGCATAGGAGTGTAGGGTATTAATTTATGACAACTCCTGTTTCCACTGTATGTCTGAGAAAATGGTTGGGAATCTGTGTGACAGTGAATGTGTGTGAGATGGAGTGTGTGTGAGTGTGTATCAGAGTTGTATGAGAGTGCGTATATCTGAATGTGTATAACCCTTCTCCCAGAGGAATTAGAAACCCTTTTTCCAAATTGACACCCAGTGAGACACTGTGCACCAGGAAGAAGAAGACACCTGGGTGGGGGTCCAGGGGCAGCTCCGGCCTCTCCCATTAATCCCCTGTGTGAGTCTACGGACTCCAAGTCAATCTTCACAAAGAGGCAGAGCCTCAAGCGTGCCAGGAATAAAGGACGGCCACCTGGCAGCTTGTCATCCACCAGGACCCCCAATGCAGCAGCCGCCCTGGCCTCTGACATCCTCCGCACTTAACCAAGGTCATCTTGTCAAAAATACCCAATGAACCAGCCAGTCGGCCAACAGGAGCCTTACACTGTAGAGCACGATGATGTAGAACAATCTCTGAGCCAGGGTGTTTGTGTCCCTTCCTCCCACAGGGACACGTGGCCAGGCCCAGAGACAACCTCTCTGGCACCCTCATCGTCTCTCCAGCTCACACAACAAGACCGGGTCAGCCTGAGGGGGCATCACCAGGGCTGTATGTAGAAGCAGACCCCGTGATCGGTCATCCTGCGGCCTCTCTGGTAGGGATGTCAGATGAAGTGGAGACTGGCACTTGTATCAGTAGCCAGGCTAGACTCCCAAGAGGAGGCCCTCCGTGAATGGACCATCACGGGTAGGGAACATGAGTTCTACTTCCTCAGACTTCCACAGGGTAGAGCCCATCCCTGAGTGGTGCTCTGGAGACACTGGCCTAGGGTCTGGTAACTGGGGACCACTTCCTGGAGGACTCAGTGTTTGGAAGGCCATGTGATGATGGCACACAGACCAGATGCTAGCCTTTGAGTGCCCCTACCTTGACCCAGCTCTGTGGTCCTTCTTATGGGTCCTCTGGGCAGTCTGACCTGCCCTATCCTGATTTATGTATGAGAAAACCTAGGGCATTTTAAGGACATTTACTGAAAATTTAAGGAAAGGAACAAGCATCAGAGACATGAGCTGTTTTCATTAGATCAAGTTCAAGGACTTGAGATGGGGCAGAAAAAGACTGAGCTTATGACATTCTCTTCCTTTTCCAATATGATTCATTATTAAGATAGCACTTTTCACCTAGAGAGCATATTAAAAAGCAGAGACATTACTTTGTCAACAAAGGTCCGTCTAGTCAAGGCTATGGTTTTTCCAGTGGTCATGTATAGATGTGAGAGTTGGACTATAAAGAAAGCTGAGGGCAGAAGAATTGATACTTTTGAACTGTGGTGTTGGAGAAGACTCTTGAGAGTCCCTTGGACTGCAAGGAGATCCAACCAGTCCATCCTAAAGGAGATCAGTCCTGGGTGTTCATTGGAAGGACTGATGTTGAAGCTGAAACCCCAATACTTTGACCACCTGATGCGAAGAGCTGACTCATTGGAAAAGACCCTGATGCTGGGAAGGGTTGGGGGCAGGAGGAGAAGGGGATGGCGGAGGATGAGATGGTTGGATGGCATCACTGACACAATGGACATGAGTTTGGGTGGGCTCCAGAAGTTGGTGATGGACAGGGAGGCCTGGTGTACTGCGGTTCATGGGGTCACAGAGTCGGACACGACTGAGCGACTGAACTGAACTTTCATATCAAATCTCTTGCTTCAACCATGAGGTCCTGGACTTCTGATCTGTGTGTTTCATCTTCATCAGTGTCACCACATAGATACCCCACATTCTGTTGAAGGAAATTTAATAATTAGAAATGTGCCTGGCCTGGAGGAGGGACTCATAGGAAAGGAAAGCTGTGGCTCCTACTTTAAGACTGATACACAAGAGAAAATTTAAAGGCTTTGTGATCAAGAGTTAAATAAAATATATTAAAGTCAGTTATCAAAGAAGGGGAATTTGTGTGCTTTATTTGGAATTAAGTCAGTGTTATGGTGTTATCTATCCTGGAAGGCTTCCTGGAGGAGGCAAGGGAGAAGGCATCCCATTGAGAAACCCTATTGTAAGGCAAGACAAATCCTGTCACGGTGCAGATGTGGCTACTGGACAGCCCTCTTTGTGTGGCTGACAAGGCACTCCCCAGCATGTTCCCTTGCTAGCGGCACCTTTCTGGGCTCTGCAGAAGGTGGCTGGTGGGCTCATCTGCCATGGAGCTTTCCTCAGGGCCATTACCCACAACTACATTTCTTTAAGAACTGACGGCCTCTCCAGCAATTTCATTTCTGCTCAAGTTTGTGTTTTCACACAAGACTGAGTTTCTATCCACCTTCAAGTGTCCTTCCCCTTTCCCATTTCACACTCCTGTCCCTAAATAATGTTTGCATTTTCTATTAATAGGACTGTCTTGATTGTGGCTAGTCCAGCTGACCTAGTTTCCTCAGTTTTTTTTATTTCAGAAATGGTGCTTCCTGATTTTCTCAGCATCATCTACCATTCAGTCATTTATTCTATATGTGGTTAGGGAGCCCCTGCTGTTTAGAGACTGCAAAAAAAAAAAAAAAAAAAGGTGTGTAATACAGTACCAGGCCCCAAAGGCTTAGAGTCTAGAGGGGCGTCAAGACAAGTGGGTGCCACAGTGCCTTTGGAGGGGCTGGGGTGGTACTGCCCCAGGGGGTGCACACCCTCTGCTCAGATAAGGTCCAGAGCTCAGGGCTGGGAAAATCCTAGAAGCTCGGAGGCAAGCAGGAATTCAGTGAGTTGTAATATTTTCCTACAGGAGTGAGATTTCTTGCTTCCAGCTGCTAATTTCTTAATTCATCAAGGAGAAGAGGCAAGGGCCCAAGAAAGAGCTTGTTAACTGGTTTGCCACCCACTTATGCCCCCAGCCTCATTGCCAGAGACAGGTGGGGCTCCATCCTCTACCTGCTCAGCTCACCCCTTCTATCTGGGTCATCAGTATCCTCCTGGCTGCCTCCCAGCGCGCACACTGAGCACACACAGAGCTGTCTCTCATACTCACCTCTTTGCTCATATGGTCTTTCTGTGTGGAACGGCTTTCCATTTTTCTCCATCACTGTGATGAACTGAAAAAATTCATTTCCTTCCCACCCATCCACACCCACTCCACACACACACACACACACACACACTTCCTGTCCTGTTGAAGCTGGACTTGGCTGTGATTTGCTTTGACGTCATGGTAGACCAAGTATATACCTCACCTCCTTGATGAAGGGCTTGGCCCTATAACTTGCCTCAGTCAATGGGAAATCAGCAGGTATGATGTTAATGTGTCTTCTTGTGCTTCTCTGATTGCTACCCTGCTTATTTAACTTATATGCAGAGTACATCATGAGACACGCTGGGCTGGAGGAAGCATAAGCTGGAATCAACGTTGCCAGGAGAAATATCAATAACCTCAGATATGCAGATGACACCACCCTTATGGCAGACAGTGAAGAGGAACTACAAAACCTCTTAATGAAAGTGAAAGAGGAGAGTGAAAAAGTTGGCTTAAGGCTCAACATTAAGAAAACGAAGATCATGGCATCTGATCCCATCACTTCATGGGAAATGGATGGGGAAACAGCGGAAACAGTGTCAGACTTTATTTTGGGGGGCTCCAAAATCACTGTAGCTGGTGATTGCAGCCATGAAATTAAAAGACGCTTACTCCTTGGAAGGAAAGTTATGACAAATATAGATAGCATATTTAAAAGCAGAGACATTACTTTACCAACCAAGGTCTGTCTAGTCAAGGCTATGGTTTTTCCAGTAGTCATGTATGGATTTGAGAGTTGGACGGTGAAGAAAGCTGAGCTCTGAAGAATTGATGCTTTTGAACTGTGGTGTTGGAGAAGACTCTTGAGAGTCCCTTGGACTGTAAGGAGATCAGTCCTGGGTGTTCACTGGAGGACTGATGTAGAAGCTGAAACTCCAGTACTTTGGCCACCTCATGCGAAGAGTTGACTCACTGAAAAAGACCCTGATGCTAGGAAGGGTTGGGGGCAGGAGGAGAAGGGGACGACAGAGGATGAGATGGCTGGATGGCATCACTGACTCGATGGACATGGATTTGGGTAGACTCTGGGAGTTGGTGACGGACAGGGAGGCCTGGCGTGCTGCAGTTCATGGGGTCGCAAAGAGTCGGACACGACTGAGCGACTGAACTGAACTGAACCGATGGCCATGAGAAATGTGTCCATCCTTGACCTGTGATGTAAGGAGGATGAGAAACCAATGTATGCACTTGGACCTGGCCTGCAGTTTGGAATCAAGCTCAGCCAGGGCATGGGTGAGTGAATGACTGTTGCTTTAAACCACTGAGTTTGGGATGGTATGTTATGTAGCATTAACATGGTGATAGGTGACTAGACAATCACCAATGCAGGAGTGCCTATTTTCCCAGCATCTTAGGATTCAGTGTTGCTTCCTTCAGGAAGTACTCTTGGATTGACCATGCCTGCATCTCTGCTCATCTGTTCTGTGCCATGTGAGATCTCACTAACTGCCTTGTCATGACTCTTTGAAGTCACCCTCTTGCCATCTGGCTTGTGGGTTCCATGCCTTATAACTGTGCTGTGAGTCTGAAGAGGCTGGCTGGAGGCTAATGTGTCTCTTTTCTGTCACTGCGTCCCTTCAGGATCCAAGTACCTAGGAGTCTCTCGGTGAAAGAGAGTGCAGGGAAGCTTTGATGTCCCCGAGTTCTTCACCAGAGACTGACTTGATGAAGTCATGACTTGGTCATGGTCTGTGCTTCCAGTCTGTTCAGAGGCATCCAGGGGAGAGTCAGGAAAGCCACCTGTGCACTTGGCCTGCTGACCTCACCCGTCACCTCAGTTTCAGCAAGGCTATTTCCACTGCTAGACTCGGTCCCAGAAAATGCCATCTACCTGGAGTTTCCAGGCTCCATGCTTGTCTCTGTGGGTGTGGGGAGAACGACCATTTCCTGGTCGATAAGGCTGTGGGCGTCCTGTGAGAAGGCTGCTGTCCGAAAACCGTTCATCCATTTCATCGACACAATTGTGAAGTTAGAAATAATTTCCCCTCTTGGCAGGTTCCTGCTGTAGCCCCACTGCTCCCTTTGCCTAGACTCCCCCCTCCCTCCAGCCCAGGGTAGCGCAGAGGTCTACTCTTTCTGCCAGCCCCGCCCAAGGCCATTTCCTGCAGGAAGCCTTCTTCTCGCCCTCAAGCAGAATCTGTTTGTCCTTCCTCGGTGTTTCCACAGTCCTTGATTTATTCATCTTCTTGGACACTTGAAACCATCGTATTCTAGATATTTGCCCAAAGCCCCTCATCTCTTCTAGACTGTGAGCTCCAACGGGGGGCTGGGAGGTCCCTTTGTGTTTCCTGGTAGATAGGCAGTGCTCAGGGACTGCTCTTGGGGCTGAACTGAACTATGCAACCCTTGCTTTTCAGGCTCTCAGCCCCACACTCCTGGGCCTCCGCCTCCTCACCCCCTGGCTCTACATGGCCCCGCAGCCCAGTTCTCCCTGGATTTTTCTCCACCTGGTCCTTCTTTTTCATGCAGAGTGCTGTCATGGGCCCCACTAGTGACAGACAGACTGCTGATGACACAGCTTCGGGTTCACAGCATGTACTTGGCTTGTGTCCTCAGTGCTCTAAACACGAAGGTATTTAATAAAAGTTTCCAGTCCCAAATCACACTGACAGAGGAGAAATTAGGGTGAAGAGAATGCGGCCCGGTCCACACCCCTAAACTCCACTTCACATCAGTTGGACGTTTAAAGGCAAAGTAAATCCTCTGTATCCAAACAGCCTCTGGATTCCCCAGTCAGAGCTCTGGAGGCACATCCTTCCCAGGGGAGGGAGGACACTGAAGATGCCATGGTGAGTGCCCAGCCCAGCCTCCATCTTCCCCAAAGCCCCTCACCCATGGCCAGGGGCCTGGGGAGGAGGGAGAAGGAAGCAGGCGAGGGAAGTTAGCCACCTTGTAGTCCCCCCTCCAGCTGTCCTCCACATCTTCACATGCTCCCTGTCACACGCTGCCCTGTGGGTGTCAAATGGTGAATGTAGCGGTGAGGCCCTTAGACGAAGTGATTTCCTCCATTTGCATTTTGGTTCTCACCGGGCTCAGCTGCACACAACAGAAAACCCAAGAGGCTGAGGCATAAACAAGGAGGTAGCTTATTTGTCTCTTACTTGAAAGAAGTCCAGAGGTGGTGGTATCAGGCTGACATCAGGGCTCTGCCTGCCCAGCTGGCTTCAGGGATGGAACCCACCATTTTCAGGTCATGACTTACATCCTCAAGGCGGCCCCATCACAGTGGGGACAGGCAGAAAGACAAGGAAGGAATAAAGTCGAGCATGCGCCTTCCACTGCAGACGGTGGGCCAGACTGATCTGAGCGAACGGAAAAGCACTTGGGGGGGTCTGAAGAGATAGGAGGCAACAACAGGAGTGCAGGTGAGGGGCCACCCTGAAGGTAAGAGCCAGCAGTACGATGCTCTTTCCGATGATAGTTTTGGCCAACTTCTAGACTGCCAACTGGTGGGACTGGGATGTGAGGGAGGGCTGCCCTGAAAGCCAGATGTTTCCAGAGAAAGGTCGCTCTCTGGGGCTGACTTGGAATCATAAAATGTAGGGCTGGAAGGGAGCCTAGAGACCATTGGGGAATTTGTTTTTGTACAACTGTGTTGCCAAGGTTAAATGTGTTGCCTCAGTTTGCCTGGCTAAAGTAGTGGTAGAACCAGGACAGAACACAGGTTTCTTTGGGTTTCCAAGAATTGTGTGAAGACATTTTGGAAAATGGTATCAGAGTGGCCAGGGCCAAGGGAGCAGTCAGGAGAGAGGGGTGGGGTCAACTGGTGTGGGCCGCCCGCGCTCTGATCAGTATCACCCACAGGGTGTGCTGCTTGTGGACTTTCCATTGCAGTCGATTTCGGCCCCAGGCACCCGAGAAGGAGGACACCCCTTTGCTGGACATTTTAATATCTCTTTCTTCCGCCTTTCTCCTTTGCTCTCCCTCTAGAATGCCGTCCCCCCTCCTCTGCCTCCATCATATTGAATCACCAGGGTGTGAAATATAATAAAGCATCGTACCATTCAATCTGTCGGCTATTCCTTAAAGGTGTACTCCAGGTAAATATCCCCTTGGCCTGTGAAAAATGAGCTTACCTGCAACAAATGACTTTGATGAACCTCAGGAGCCTGCCCTCTATCATTCTTTTCCAATTGGCTTCCCCAGCCAAGCATGGTTTCCCCGGACAAATTTGTCTTGCTGAAGGAACAGTTTCTCTAATTCACTTCCCTCCCACTGCCCCAGCTTCCCTGCCTCAGTGCCCCTTTATCTGGCCACCACCCTCAGAGATGTCTTTTTTCTGGAAGTCACGGAACTCTTCATAGTCATCAAATGCTTCACCAAGTTGATCAAAATTAGAATCCAAATTAATCAGTCCTTCCAGGAGCACTTATTGGATGTGGCAGTAGAAAAGTGGACTCAACCTGGATTTGGGAGATGGCTTTAACCCCTGTTTTGCCACTTCCTATTTTTGGCAACTTGAAAACTGTGTTCTGCATCCCAGGTTCCTCACCTAGGACTTGAAGACAGATAATAGTACCCCATCTTCCTCCTGCACAGCATTGTCTGAGTATCAAGCACATTTTTTATATGTGAAGATGCTTTGAATAATGTAAATCCCTATGCAAACATAAGACTTCCTGTTATTACTGTGGATCTGAACTCTTTAGGGGATATAAGAAAAGTTTGCTGATTTATTCAACAAATATTTGCTGAATGCCTGCTGTGTGCCAGGCATTGTGTGAGGCACTGGGGGTTGTTTAGGGAATAAAAGGGGCAAAATTCCTGGTGTTATGGAGTTTAATTGTATTTCCTTGCAGTCTAGTTGTGATGACAAAACCAATATGCATAGGAACCAACTCTAGGACAAAAACCTGTACTATGTATTGGTGAACTAAAGAATGTATCTTAAATATATGTTTCCTTTATCTGAGTCCCTAATATGCTATGTTTCGTAATTTTATTTAATTTTTGAAACATGCAAAATGTTTTTCCAGCAGATGAACCTGAGACTTGGAGAGGGAAATGATCTGTTTGCAGTCATGAAGCAGGGCTGGGGTGAAGGTTGAGGCTCTGGAATACCTTCGAGAGACTTCTCCTTATGCCTCTCAGCGCACGTCTGGTAGCTGAACTTGCTCTGTGAGGTCACAGTTACTCTTGTGGCTGTGGTGGTCAGAAGAAAATTGAAAGAAGTTGTCTCTTACTTATCTTTGAGGGAAAGACTTCATATTAGCACAATGGGCCAAAGAAGGCATTCTTGACAATGTGGGAGCCATGCTGGTAGCAGGGGGAGATAAGCCTGGCTGAATGGAAGCCAAGATGGGGGAGTGTGATTGGACAGAGGTATATTACAGAGGGGCTCAAAGTGAAGGCTGGGGAAGAGTCCTGTCCAGACAGGGAAGGTGAAGGGCATCTTATTGTTAAAATAAGTGGACCGTGTCCTTGCCCAAGTTTTATTTCACAGCTTTCTACACAGGAAGTGTAGTTAGCTCGTCACTAGCTAGCTGAGTTGCTCAGTTGTGTCCAACTTTGTGACTCCATGGACTGTGTAGCCCATCAGGCTCCTCTGTCTGTGGATTCTCCAGGCAAGAATACTAGAGTGGGTAGCCATTCCATTCTCCATGGGATCTTCCCCACTCAGGGATCAAACCTGGGTCTCCGGCATTGCAAGCAGATTTTTTTTTTTATTGTCTGAGCCAGCAGGGAAGCCCCAAAAGGAAATCAACCCTGAATATTCTTTGGAAGGACTGATGTTGAAGCTGATGGGCCAATACTTTGGCCACCTGATGCAACTTGTTAGAAATGACCCTGAGGCTGGGAAAGATTGAGGGCAGGAGGAGAAGGGGACAACAGAGAATGAGATGGTTGGATAGCATCGCCAACTCAATGGACATGAGTTTGAGCAAGCTCCAGGAGATAGTGAAGGACAGGGAAGCCTGGCGCACTGCAGTCCATGGGGTGGCAAAGAGTCAGAAATAACTTAGTGACTGAACAAGAACAAACTAGGTGAGTGAAGCTGGGTAACTAACATCCTTCCCCTGGGCCTCAGTTTCCCTATCTGTAAGAAGGAAGGGTTGAAAGAGAGGGATGCTAAAGTTCCTTCTAGCTCTGAATTGCCTTGACTCTGTGATTCCATAATGAACTCAAAAGCATGTACATATGCAGATCACAGCCATGTACCTGCCAGGGCTTTTTTCCTTCTCTGCTGTTAGCTGTTGCAATTTTAGATAAGTGTCCAATGCCTCTTTATTCTCAAATATAAAAGCATCATGAAGATTAAGCCACAGCCTGTCTCATAATAATCTGGGCATCCAATTCCAGCTTTCTGATGAAGCCACCACTGTTATAAGAAAATTGGAAAGTTTAATATTTACAAAAATAAACAAATAACTCCCCCTCCCCCTACCTTGAAGGAAGCTGAATGTTTTTGGTGACTTGGTGTCTCTCTTCTCAGGTTCTTGATACATGGAACTTTCTTTGGGAATATCTCAGATTTCTGGAAATGTGCTATGAGTACAGCCCTCATTTAGGTCTAGTCTCTCTTTTTAAGGTCAGAATCTGTGATCTCCTTAAGAGTTTGAGCCCACAAGGTAAAACCTTAAAAAGAACTCACATAGCTCAGATTAGTAGTTACAGAACTAATCTGAGCCATTTTGATGGACCACTTGTGAAAAATGATGACTAAATGATGGCAATGAGGATGATCAAACACGTTTTGTGCTGACTGTGAGCCAGGCAGGTCCTACACACTTGACCTGCATTAATTCATCTTCCTCACAACCTGTGAGGCGGGGGCTATTGTCATTGTCAATTTTAGAGGACCAGAGAGGTTAAATGGGTATATCTTTCCTTTTCTCCTTTGCTTTTCACTTCTCTTCCTTTCACAGCTATTTGTAAGGCTTCCTCAGACAACCATTTTGCTCTTTTGCATTTCTTTTTCTTGGGGATGGTCTTGATCCCAGTCTCCTGTACAATGTCACGAACCTCCGTCCATAGTTCATCAGGTACTCCATCTATCAGATCTGGTCCCTTAAATCTATTTCTCACTTCCACTGTATAATCACAAGGGATTTGATTTCGGTGATACATGAATGGTCTAGTGGTTTTCCCTACTTCCTTCAATTTAAGTCTGAATTTGGCAACAAAGGGTTTATGATCTGAGCCACAGTCAGCTCCCAGTCTTGTTTTTGCTGACTGTATAGAGCTTTCTTGAGAAACCTGTATGCAGGTCAGGAAGCAACAGTTAGAACTGGACATGGAACAACAGACTGGTCCCAGATAGGAAAAGGAGTACATCAAGGCTGTTTATTGTCACCCTGCTTATTTAACTTACATGCAGAGTACATCATGAGAAATGCTGGGCTGGAGGAAGCACAAGCTGGAATCAAGATTGCTGGGAGAAATATCAATAACCTCAGACATGCAGATGACACTACCCTAATGGCAGAAAGTGAAGAAGAACTAAAGAGCCTCTTGATGAAAGTGAGAGGAAAGTGAAGAAGTTGGCTTAAAGCTCAACATTCAGAAAACTAAGATCATGGCATCTGGTCCCATCACTTCATGGCAAATAGATGGGGAAACAAGGGAAACAGTGACAGACTTTATTTTTGGGGCTCCATAAATCACTGCAGATGGTGACTGCAGCCATGAAGTTAAAAGACACTTGCTCCTTGGAAGTAAGTTACGACCAACCTAGACAGCATATTAAAAAGCAGAGACATTACTTTGCCAACACAGGCCCATCTAGTCAAGGCTATGGTTTTTCCAGTAGTCATGTATGGATGTGAGAGTTGAACTATAAAGAAAGCTGAATGCCGAAGAATTGATGCTTTTGAACTGTGTGGTTGGAGAAGACTCTTGAGAGTCCCTTGGACTGCAAGGAGACCCAACCAGTCCATCCTAAAGGAGATCAGTCCTGGGTGTTTATTGGAAGGACTGATGCTGAAGCTGAAACTCCAATACTTTGCCCACCTGATGCAAAGAGCTGACTCACTGAAAAAGACTCTGATGCTGGGAAAGATTGAAGGCAAGAGGAGGAGGGGATGACAGAAGATGAGATGGTTGGATGGCATCACTGACTCAATGGACGTGAGTTTGAGTAAACTCCAGGAGTTGGTGATGGACAGGGAGGCCTGGCATGCTGTGGTTCATGGGGTTGCAAAGAGTTGGGCACGACTGAGCAACTGAACTGAACTGAAATGAGGTTAAGAAATTTGCCTGAGGCCACACGTCTAGTCAGAGAGCTTGGTTGGAACCTGAATTTGGCTCCAGAGCACTGTTTTCCCATGATGCTCCGTGGTCTGGCAAGGACTCCAGCTGCGGCTTGTCAGTAATTACCTGTCACCTGTCACCGTCATTCTCCCTCTGTGGCTCTTCCTTCATTCTTCAGGCAGAATTGCATCACACAACAAGCTGGACAGACTTATTTATTTGGGCATCTGACTGACAGACACTCACCCCTGTGGGCACCTACTTGTGCCATGGGTAAGGATGCAAGGTGAAAATCAGCTCCATTTCTGGGGATTTCATGTGCCCGCAGGGGAGGCAAGAGCAATGTCATAGTGTGCTGGGGAGTGACATCCTTCGCTGGAGGCAGTCAGGATGGGAGACTTCCCTTCTTGCCACCAGGTCTTCATCTGAGGATCCCTCCAGCTTGTAGGGCCAAGCACATCCTCTCTTATTCTCTATTACCATCCCCACTACCTTCTCCCCTCTTGTCCCCCGGGAACCTCTTCTCCTCACACTTCTGTGGTCAGTGGCTACCGCCATCCTGACCTGATGCTCCAATGCTCAGGACCAGGGTGATTCTAACTGAAGCCTCCTCTTAGCATCACTACATGGATAAAGCTGTACCCCAGGACATTTGAACTGATGGGAGTGTATTGGTTCTCCAGAGAAACAGAACAGATAGGGCGCACATATACATATATAGGAAGATTTATTACCAGGAAGATTTATTATTATGTGATTATGGAGGCTGACAGATCCCAATATCTGCTGCTGACAACCTAGGAACCCAGGATCACTCATGGTGAAGTTCCAGTCTGAGTCCCGAGTCCAAAGTTCTGAGAGCCAGAGGGCCCAAGGCTGTAAGTTTCAGTCTGAAACCTGGCAAGCTTGAGATCCAAGAAGAACTGATGCTTCAATATTAAGACAAAGGTCAGAAAAAAAAGTGTTGTAGCCCAAACTGTCAGGCAGGAGGAATTCCCTCTTACTTAGCCCTTTTGTTCTATTCAGGTCTTCAGTTGATTAGATGAGGCCCACCCACAATGGGGAGGACAATCTGCTTTTCTCAGTCTGTAGATTCAAATGCTGGTCTCATCCAGAAACACCTTCCCAGATGTACCCAGAATAATGTTTGATCAAATGTCTGAGCACGTGGAGGTCCAGGCAAGTTGACACGAAAGTAAGCATCACACATGGTACCTGATGTTTGGCAGTAGTGGGTTGGAAGGAACCTTTCGGTGCTCCATGCCCCTGCTGTGACTGACTGACTGTCTGAAGGTGGAGAAGGCAGGAAAGCAGAGTGGTGGGGTGAGCCCGGGCTCTGGGACTGCCTGGCTTCGTACCCAGTCTCTGCCACTTGTTTACTGTGTGGTCCGGGACAAGCAACTTCTCTGTGTTTTCTGTACCCTCATCTCAAAAACAAGATTTATAATTGTGTTACCCTTTAAGACTGTGGTAGGTACTAAGTGGGCTCAGGCATATCAAGTGTCTAGAACAGTGACCAATAAATACGAACTGCTGTCATCCCAGGCCTTTGGACAGAGGGCTTGTGGGGAATCTGGCTGACATGGTGGAGCACCTTCAGTCCACTGGTGCCCCACCCTTTGGGGATTGTTTGAGCAACAGACATACTAACTATGCCATGGAAAGAAACTTAGGCAAGAAATCAGTGGGTAAACTCCAGCTCAATGACTTGTCCTGCCCAACTGGGAATCTTCAGGGCTTTCCCATATCCCCATAAAACTTTTATTGTAAGAAGCAGGGAAGGGAGCCTACTGTGTGCCAAGGACAGGGTGGGCATCTCCTAAATGGGGCAGGAGATTGGTTTCTGGAATGACATGTTAACAAGCCCCTATTGCCACAGACCTAGAGCTGCACCTTCCAGTCTGGCAGAGATGACGCTGATTCTCCCCCTGGTGGGCTCAGCTGCTTCTGAGTCATCTGTCTGAGAAGAGTATTATTTATTGACCTGTAAACTCTCATCAGGAGTCACATCCTAAGTAAGGCAGAGGACTGGGGCCAAATCCTGTCAAAGCAGAGTTGCTCAAAGGAGTTTATAAATGATCTGTGCTGTCACTCCCATTTCACAGATAAAGAAACTGAGACCAAGATGGAGAAAAGAGGAGAAAATGGAAAACTGGTCGTAGTATTCCCAATGGCCATCTAGGATTGACATCGTTATCTGTTTTTTGCCAGTGAAGAGCTCATGAGAGGAAAGGCACAGCTGGTGACAGAGCTGGGTTTCACACAGGTCTCCTGACTCCTTCGTCCACTTTTTTTTCTTTTCTCTTTTCACTACGAGAACCACAGGTAGACACTACAGTAAAAAGATTCAGAGCCTTCAGCTGAAGAGTGGACTTCTCTCCCGTCTCCTTTTGCCCTCTGGAAGATACTCGCTGTTGCCTCTCTGGCAGCTATTCCGTTCCACTGTCTTCTCTGCTTGAAAAACCTTCTCACATGGGAGTGGTCAACGTGTACATGATGGGTGAAGAAGCTGTGAGGGTTGACAGGATCACTCAGGGAAAGCGGGTTGAGGGGGAAGAGAGGGCTCTGCTTCAGAACCTTGAGGATGAACTTCTATTGAGAACAAACAGATGAGGAGTTGGTAAATGAAGCTGCAAAGAGGTGGCCTGAGATAGAGATGGAGAACCAAAAGCGGTCCAGTGGAGGCCAAGGAGACCAAAGTCTGGAGCAGGGTGGGAGGGTTGAGTCATGATGGGGCTGAAGGAGGGTAAGGCTGAGGGAAGTCTCAGGGGCTCAGTGATGCCATGGCTAATGCCAGTGAAAGTGGTTTTGTGGGTAAGGGAGACAGTACCCAGAAGATGGGTACTGAGATCTGGTAGAAGCTGAGAAATTCCAGGCAGTGAGAAATTTTCCCTTGATAGGAAGGAGTGATTCAGGACATTGGGATGGAGGAGAAGAGAAGGGTGCTGGGGAAAGCATTTCCCTGGATGGAAGCCAGTTGAGCAGGCTTTGGTGGTTGTTGGTGGTGGTGGTTTAGTTCCTAAGTCATGTCTGACTCATGTGACCTGATGGACAGTAGACTGCCAGGCTCCTCTGTCCATGGGATTCTCCAGGCAAGAATACTGGAGTGGATTGCCATTCCCTTCTCCATGAGCAGGCTTTAAGACCACACAAATAATGGAAGCAGCTAACATGGGCTATGTGACCTCCCTACTTCGAGTGTCTTAAAGGCAGTACCTCATTTCCAGTAACTGTTATTATTCCAATCTTTCAGACATGGAATTTGAGACATAGAGAGGAGAAGCAGACTGCTCAGCTCCTAAGTAGTGGAGCAGGGATTCTGACTCTGCAGAAGGGGAGTGAGCCCCTAGGGAGGGGGAGATCACAGATCCTAGAGAGCTTGGGGATGATTGATCTCGGATGGGCTGGGAGGGATGGGAAGGGATGGGATCAATAGTCCAGGTGGAGAGGTTGCACCTTGGCCAAGAAAAAGAATACGTCTTCCTTCAAGACAGTGGGGGGTGGGGGGAGGAGGAAAGGACGGATGATAATGATGCAGGGAGTCTCTGAGGCAGAGGGAAGAAAGTCAAGGCAGTACATATTAGATGACCTTGATCTTCCTGGGGAAAGTAGGTAGCAACCTAGGTGAGGAAAGCTGGTCTTTCTCACCACTTCCTTTTTTTTTTTTCTTCGCTGACCAACCCCCTCCTCTTGTTTCCCCAGGGAAGAAACAACCCAGGTTATATTTTCTCATCTAAGTTGGCCATTGATTTGTAAATGAGGAATTAGTCTATTGTTAATAAGCAGAGGAAAGGGAAATAAAAGATGGCTTGAGGAAGGATCCTGAGAGTTAAGCAAGAACGTGGAAACATGGAGGCACAGAGGAGGTAAGTACTGTTTTGATTTTATTTCAAGGACCACTAAAGGGACTAAAAAACTTGGTGGCATTATTGTTTAGTTGTACCACTCACAAGGAGGAAGGGAACAGAAATGGGGAGTCCTTGAGTTTGGGGTCTGGAGTTAGAGATGGTTTGTGGTGTATGGATTGGAAAGCAAAATTTCCTTTTTAATTTAGTTTTTCTTTTTTTAAAAAAAACTAAATCAACACATAACAGAAACTTAGAAAGTACAGAAATATATGTAAAGGCCAGTAAAATCATTCTGTCTCTGAAAAACCATTATTACTATTTTGTAGTTTTTTCAATTGTTTTCTCTGTGCATTAAAAAACTGAAATTTTATCATATCATATTTTTACTGTATAATTGTACTATAGGCATTTTCCTTGTCACTAAAACTTCTATTAAGCCTACTTTTGAGAACATAAACAATGGGTGATTTAAATTATTAATAGTTAATTTTGTTAACATGGCTCATAAATGTAAACATGCTTTTTAATGGCAAGAGAGCAGTTCTTCACATGGATTCACTGCAGTCTTTAGTTCTTCCTGTCTTGCTGGACAGCAGGCTGTTTCCAGGTGTTTGCTTGAGTGCTAATACTCCAAGGAACATCTCCATCCACAAACCTTTGTGTGCAGTTTGACTATTTCTTTAGGATAGATTCCTAGAAGTAAAATAACTGAGACAACAGGCATGAATATTTTGTGGATTGTTTCCAGAAGGTTTGCTTGTATCTGTTTATACCCTATCCACAGGGGCAAGCTGAGTTTAAACCTTGGGTGTGTCCAAACTCTGGGAGGTTGGGTTGGGAAGGATGGAGCAGGCATGCTGATTTGGACTCTGAACTGGGAGATAGTTGCTTGTTGCTCTGCTCTGGCTTTGAGTGGCTCTCCATCATGTGTTCTTGGCTCAGGGCTAGAGACCCACGGTGAGTTTTGGCCCATATGGAAGGAAGGGCAGGGGTGTCAGGGCTACGTCTGCAAGTGCTAGATGCGGGGGGAGCCCAGAGGCAGTCCTTGCCTCTGCAAACATGATCAGCATCATCTGATCTGCAGTCATAAACCTTCTGACACCTGGTGACTGTGACAAAGGCTCTCCCTGGGCACATACCCACATGTGCACTTTCTTCAATTTCAAGGGGCTCATTGATCCACAGAGGTCTCGGGCTGATGAACATCAGATTAAGAACATCTGCTTTGCAGACCATTAGTAGTTTTGGCCTTCTTTCCAGACAGTTCAGCACTTTGGGGACCCCTTTCTGTACTAGAAATTTCAAGCCACTTTCAGGATAACTGTAATGTCTGAGTCTGCCCTTTTCAGACAAAACCTGTGCATCCAGAGCTCCTTAATGCACATCATCGGGAGAAATTTTATTCTCAGTACTGGGGCTCAGGGTGGGCATTTGGACCACTTGATAAGTTGAGGGAGAGTGCATGGGAGAGCAAATACACACATGTCCACATACATTTTCCCAGATACACACGTACTCTGACACACATACATAGACACACACACGACTCTCATATCTACACACGCATGTTCTTCAGTGTACCCACATGCATATATATATACATACATATATATTTCCAGATACACACACTTTTGTACACATAACACATCACTCTCTCACACCGACACTCACATGCACATACTTTCCTTTAGAACTAGTCCTCCACGCCCTCTGGCTCAGCCCTGGGATTTGTGTTTCCTTTTTCACTTGGTCTTGGCCTAGGTCCCCCCTCCCCCGCCTCTTTTCCTTTCACCCAATAGTAAATATACCCTCCTGAGTTGGAGCACATGAAAAAGAAGCACAGGAGGAAAGTGGTAGATAAATTTAACAAGCATTAAAGTTAATATATAATTTAAATATGTATAAAATTATTCCGTGCATCGATTAGAAAATGGGCTGTTGACCGTTTCAAGGCAACAATCAATTTCAGAGTTCACAGGTCAGGTCAAGTTTCTTTCTAATGATCCACAGAAGCAGCAGCATTAGGGAGATAATGAACTCCATGGGCTTGCAGACGTGATCTATGGCCGGGTGGCCGTGGGGCCGGCCAGCGGCAGGCAGGCCCAGCTGCGGGCCGAGTTCTCTCGTGGGCCCGTGGGCCCGTGTAAAAGCTTGGCTGGATGACAACCCGTGATGTCATCAGGCGGTCTCTGGGATGACTTGTCTATTTTTTTTTTTAAAGATGGTGTGGTTGGCGAAACTCTGCAGTTGTCAATGGGAGGCTGTGATGGAACCCTGTGATTGCCGTTTGCGCGGAGAGCTTCCGCTTTTCTGGGAAGCGGAAGTGGGCGGGGCCAGCCCTGTCCATCACCTGGCGTGCCAGGGCCTAGGGAGCCCCGGGAAGGAGCAAGCTGAGGACATGTCTGGTCTGCTTCAGGGGCATCCCCCCAATTCCTTGGTGCTCCCACAGATGGAGGCGGAGGACACTTTTCCAGGGGTACCTCTAGGTCCCTACTTAAAACTGAGAGGGACTAAGGTTTGGGGGGACGGAGGGTAGAGGTGCTGGGATGGGACTACAGGCCCAGAGACAACGTGAAGCAAAGGCAAGGTGAGCTGCTAAGGGCAGCTGGCACAGCTCCAATCCCCTTCCGATCTGGGAGGCCAGGCAGAACCCCCCGGCTCCTGGCATTGATCCGGAACCCAGACCTGCCTTCTGACCATTGGCAAGAGACACTAGATCCCAGAGCGTCCATCTTTCATCTTGGGAGGAGTTTGCTTTTTCAAAGGCCTTGAGATCTTATGATGTAAAGCAATGCTCTAGAGTTCACTACCCCTGAGTCAGTCCAGCCTCCTTTGAAGGGCAATCAAAGAGGTGCTCCATCCTGCAGCAATCCTTAGCCTTTTTAGCACCAAGGACTGGTTTATGGAAGACTATATTTCCACCAATTGGGATCAGAGATGGTTTCAGGATGATTCAAGTGCATTACTTTTATTGTGCATTTTACTTTTATCATTATTACATCAGTTCCATCTCAGATCACCAGGCATTAGATCCTGGGGGTTGGGGACCCCTGCTCTAAAACAGTTCTGGAGAGTCTATTCTTGATGCCTGAAACTCCGCCTTGAGAGACACATTCATTTTATTAACCATCACATTCTCTTTCTTTTAAGATGTATATCTGCCCCACAGGTCACTGGTTTAACTGTGGTTAATTAGGTGATACGTGGTCCCAGGAAGGAGGCAGAAGTGCCTGAAGAGGATGTGGAGGAGCCCAGGCTGGCTGTCTTCTCTGCCGTGGTGTGAACAGGAGCTGTTGTTCGGCCTTGAGGGTCCCCTGAGGGTTTGCATTGGCCATGAGCCCCTGACAACACTCCTCTGAAAATGAATGAAGGAAGTGGGGAGGGAGAAGAAGGGAGGTAGGGGAGAGAAAGAAGAGGGAAGGAGGGGAGACGTGGGAAAAGAGAGTCACCCTAAGTTGTCTTGGCCACTTTCAAATACCGTGTGTTTGTACATGCTCTTCCCTGTTCTTTCTGCTGCTCCATTTCTGCCTTGACTGTCCAGCAAATTCCTGGTCTTCCCTGAGATCTTTCTGCTAGACACGTGTTCCTGGGCATCCCTCTCTTCCACAGTTAATGGTGGGTTCTCTGCATCCCCCCTGCTTCATGTGTAATGAATGGCTGCACATGATCGGTGGATGTCGTGATTGTTTCACTCCCTGCTTGACTGGAAGCCCCTTGAAAGCACATGGGAGGCCCTCAATACATGCTTGTTGAACTGAACACAGGCAGAGAACACCTGCTGCTGGGGTTCATTCCATTCCCGGGGTTTCCAGCGAGGCCTGGGGTGAGCAGATTGCACCTAAGGAGGCCAGAATTCAGGGCTGTTTCTGAAGGTGAGTGACGCAGGAGCCAGGGATGTTTCTAGAGGCCCAGGCCTGGGCTCAATGACATGATCAGCACCTCATCCCTCTACAAGCTTGTCAAAATGATGGAATGAGGCTACAAACACCTAGGCAAGAAAATAGTGCAGAAGAGCAGCCCATGGCTTTCAGGGAAGCAGGAAGGCCCTCTCTCCTGTTCTATGGATGATGGGTTCCAAGGTGGCAGAGTTCAGCTGTCTGGATGTCTAGAAGACTCCCAGATTCTCCTTTGTCCCACTTGGCAAAACTTTCTGTGCCCTCCATCCCTGTCTTGTTGAGTCTCTGCCTTGTTTAGGGCTCAGGAGGCCTTGGAATTTCAGGCTCCTGTCTTCAGGGACAACTGTGACCCTGGAAGGCAGGCTGAGTTCAATCCCTACAAGACAGACCCATCTGGAAGGAGATGTGGGGGAGACAAGAGAGCTTTCAATGAGCATGAGACGCTGACAACCAACAGCCCAGGAGAGCCATTTGGGAACAGTTGCTAATGAAGATGTGACGTCAGGACACAGTGGAGGGATTTATGTAAAAGTTCCACTGAGGGCACACCTTTGCCCCATCCCCCTCCTACATTTACCAACTCGTTGACTGTGCCCCAGGGCTCAGCTGCTGGGGGTGGGGGCCCTTGTGCTAAGTGACAGTTGGGCACCCCATGCCATGGTAGGAAACATGGCGTGTGCTAAGTGGTTCATATCATTTTTGGTCGTCGTCCCAGGAGGTGTCAAGAGCCCCACTAACAGGTTGTAACAACCTCCTTCCTCCCCTCATTAATCTTGTGAAGTGGAGGGAGGGAGAGATCTGGGTGCACAGCAGTGTGTACATTACTGAGTTAACCAGGCATGTAATTAGCGCTCAGGTGCTCAGCAGAGGACAAACCACTCACGATTAGTAACGTTTAGCTTTAATGCTAAGTTGGGGGGGGCCACTGTGCTGCCCAGGCACAGAGCTGCCCCGTTGCCCACAATCCCCAGCATCCCCTCCCTCCTTTCCCCTCTCTTCTGCTTGTGGATTTTGATGTTTGGGGGCATTTGTGGATGTTTATGGAAATTTATGTAACTGTTCCGAGTGCTGTAAATCATGTTCTGACAAGGAAAGTCCGTGATCCTGGCGCTGGGATAGCAAGGAGCCTGCGGGAGCCAGTTGTGGGAGCAGTTGGTCTTCTTTTCTATTTTAGAATCTTCTGTGAATTAGATGGAGATGAATGCTGTTATTAATTGCACGTTAATGGGGCCTTGGTTATAAAGCCATCTTTGTAATCATGTGGGGAATTTGTCTACCAGGTGACACCACTTTCCAGCAAAGTGCTTCTGCTGCAGAAAGAGATGCCTGAGGTTTTAGAACCAACGGTACCTTGGAAATGGTCCAGACCCACCCCTGCACTTTGTTGTTGGGGAAACTGAGGTCCATGTGAGAAGCCATTTGTCTATAGTCGGGGAGGTAATGGTGGAGTTAGGACTCTGGCTTCTTGATACCACGTGGCTTTCACTGGACTCCTTGAATAGGGTCTGACCTCATCCCGTTCTGAGTCATGGTGGTGAAGAGCCAGAGTTCTGGAAGATTTTTTTTATGCCAGAAAGCCCAGTGAGGGACTGATATACCTGTGACAGGGTAGTCCTCTGCAGGGGGAGAAGAGATACCTACCCTGTCCTCTACACAGAGGTGACTTGTGTTCTTAGGAGCCTCAAGGTGAGAATGTGAGTGAGCAAAAGGGATGCATGATAATCTCTCAGGTAGAGAGAGCTGCTTTTTCATGGGTGTGGGGAGAGGAGCAGTTTAAGATGGAGTGGAGCGACTGTCCCATGTTGTTCCAGTTATGTCTCCTAGAAAGAAGAGAGGACAGGTGGTAGAAAGCAAAGCAAAGAGACTAGTCGGTTTCTTGACCATTTCATCTCTTTGGGAAAACCATACCAGGTATCTTCAGAGTTTGGGTTTCTAAAGATGGCTACCTCATCACTTAAGTATGAAGTTCTGACTTCAGTCTTCCTTTCTAGCTGCATCTCTTACAACCTCCTGGTAAGTATTTTTCCCAACAGGCAAACCAATTAATCCTCTAGAGCGTGGGTTGCCTTTTATTTGCTACCATTGTCCAGATATTCTCTTATTTTTGGAATGCTCCTCACTAGCCAAGCCTGGGCCATTTCAAATTTCACCTCTGCCAGGAAGCCTTCTCCAATTAGTGCTTTTTGCAGGAAGCACTCCTGGAATTTGGAAGTCTTCATCTTCCCAGGACATCAGATGGGGCTGCCTGATGGCCTCTGTTGCTGGACTGCCCACCAGGGAAAGGCCACGTGGGAACCTTCTGAGGGTGGGGATGGGAGCAGAGAGGGATAAGAAGGTGAGGGTTAGGCTTGGTCCGTGACTGGAGGCCAGCATACAGCTTTGCCAGCTTCAGGCATTTGAACGTGAATTGTTACCTAGGAAAGATGGTAGTAGGTGACAATGGGCTTATTCCTAGAGTGTAAACATTCTTAATCAGCTTTTTATTAATTTGCATGTGTATGCATATTCATCCCTAAGGAGTTTATTTTCCTGGTGGCTCAGACAGTAAAGAATCTGCCTGCAATGCAGGAGACCTGAGTTTGATCCCTCTGTTGGGAAGACCCCCTGGAGAAGAGAATACCCACTCCAGTTATTCTTGGAGAATGCCATGGATAGAGGAAACCAGCAGGCTATGGCCCATGGGGTCACAAAGAGTTGGACACAACTGAGCGATGAACACAGCAACTTACCTAAGTCTCTAGTGTTTGTATCATATCAGAAAATTCCAATGGGTTCTAAGATACCCTGCGCCTTCCCTTTCTTGAGTTAAAACTGGCAGCTTCTATTCCATTTAGCTTTTATGCAAAAAAATGACAACAGTTTCATGCCACCTTAGGACAAGACACGACTCTGAGACTCTTGTTACTGAGTGGTGTGCCAAAAGTTTATTATTTGGGTACTCATTGATGACCTTAGTCTCCCATTCTTGAATCTGATCCTTTTGATGAAACACACTCTTTAATTAAAAGCATCCTGCAGACACCGTGACGGTGGCTTATTCTGCATTCAGCAGTGGCGATGCTGGAGGATGACGGGTAGGAAGGTGGAGGGAAATGGCCGAGGCCCATAACTTAATTCCTGTGCATTAGCCTGTACTGCATTTGCCCTCTCCAATCTTGGCTTCTCTGCGAGTGAAACAAGCAGGATTAGCACATAAGAGAAGCCGGGGTCATAATTACACCCTGTGCGATGGGGCAGCAGAACCACCAAATAAATCCCTGGACAATTATTAAAATGGCCCAATGCATTACACAAATTAGAACAGGCTGGGACTTTTGGGGAGAAGGGAGGGGAGTGAAGAGCCAGTATTTAAGTGTTCTTGTAAGCCATCTAAGATATTAATGTTGCAAAGCTCCTTATGAATATTTAAGAACATAAAATGGAGCTTCGCTGCAGCCCCACAGCACCACAGAAGCCTGTAATACGGTTGAGCCCACTTAAGAAGGCAGAGCCTGGGTCCACAGCAGATTGAAGGCAGATGAAGCAGGACGGGCCCATTTGCAGGGGAAATGTTTGGCGGAGGCCAGGGTAATAATGTTGCATTAGATCCTCATAGAAGAGGATTTAGTTAAAGACTCACAACTTTTATGGGTGGGACTCCCTAGGGATTATTAACCTGTTTCCCCACTCCCCAATGATTTTAGAAAATTGACACAATCCCTGAGTTTATCACAGACCCAATGAAGTCTGTGTTTACACATCCCATTCAAATCCAGGTTGCACAGAACCTTCTTGGACAAGGAGTACTGGGACCCCTTGGCTCTCTGGGCCCTGATTTCTCAGAGCTGTATTTGTGGCCCTTTTTAAGCTGGTTCCTCCGGGAAGACAATTGGCTCCAGGTTTTTCTTAGGAATGGGTATTGTCCCCTGGATAAAAGAGAAGGGCTGCTTAGTGGAAGAAGAGTTGGTCTTCAGAAACCAAGCTAACTGATGTCTTTCCCAGGATTAGACCTGGTGTGTCCTTGTGTTGGGAATGGAGGTGTGGACTCCTCTCTTGTAGGTGGCTGGAGACACGGAGTCAGCGGGACTCAGGGGTGGGTATTGGGTAAGGATGCTGAGGTCTTGCTTCTGGCTTCACCTCAGCTAATGGTCTTCCTGTCCCACTTTTCCCACCTGTCAAATGGGAACAATATTTTTGGCAAGTCTGTCCATCAACGGAAGAATAGATGTGGGTACACTCAGGAGAAAGGACGCTATAGAATATGCCATCTTCTGTAGATGTAGGAATAGTATTGTTACTTCTATTTACTTCTATTTTTTCATGTATTTGCAGTGGTTCTGCTTTGTCACACTTTATTCTGATAAAGGGGAAGAAGGAAGTGGTCCTAGACTTGCCTACCCCCACCCTTCTAGACCCCTGGCCACTTCGTTTTAGGATTGGGGGACCTGTGACCTCTGCAGCGACCACTGGCTGGAGTGGCCTGTGAGAAAGCGGTGCATGTGCTAGTCTGTGTGGGGAGGCCTGAGGGTACCTTTGTCACTCATGATGTTGGGGAAGAGGGGAAAAGAGCCCCCCTCCGCGGAGAGCTTCAGGCCCCGGACAGAGGGACCAGAACACAGCATGAGGGGCAGGCAGATGGCCTGTGCAGCTGCAGATCAAGGTGAGCCTGGTCACAGAATGGTCTCGACTGTCAGGTCCTCCCTGCAGTCCAGGTGGAGAGCTGCCCTTGCCCAGGCGGATTCTGGGGTTTCATACCTGAGCTGTCTCACCTGCCCTTGGGAGGCCATGAATCAGCAATGTATACATTTTCTCAGAAGCTCACAGCAGAACAGTCCCCTTACCTCAATTTGGGAGGTGATTTTAATCATGGTAACTACTATCTATTGAGAAACTGCAGAGCCCCCTGAGAGGTAGATATTATTTGCTGCCCTTGACACAGAGCTGGGGAGGTCCAGGCTCTCCCTACCACCCTGCCCTGTCTCTTTCTCTCTCATCCAGGTACATACACAAAGGTGCCATCTTCTCAAAAAGGATTTTCTGCCTGGCCCAGAATTTTTGACACCCATTGCCAGCCCTTGTGAACACTTCCTGCCTGGCTTAACCGCACAAAACTCTATAAGCCATCAGTCACAGCTTTATTAAATCTAAATGCACCAAGCCCTAAAAACAGAGTCAGCCAACCTGGGTTCAGATTATGTCTCCTTACTTACTAACTGTATGACCTCACTCAAAGTGCTTATCCTCTCTGAGCCTCAGTTTCCTTGGGGAAAATGGAGGTGGGCAGTGCGGAGATGATCAGAGTACCTGACTCTTTGAGTTAATGGGAGGATTAAATAGGATAATGCCTGTGACATGCCCAGGACGAGGCACAGATTGTGTGCCTACTGAGTGGGGATGATCATCGTCTCCATCAGGGGCTGAGATTCCTCCAGTAGAGATTCATTCCATGGAGACCTTAAAACTCAGACACCTGGAGGGAAAAAAATGAATGTTAAACCTTTATCTGCCAATGGTGTTATAAATCTAACATCACGAGGTATAGCTTGGACAACTTCTACGGTGTCTTTCAACTTTGAGAATTTTTATTAAATATTTTTGGGTGATCTGGACCTTGGAGGAAGTTGTCACAGAAGAGAGGCCTAGAAGCACAGGAGGGAGGAGTCAAGAGGTAAAAGAAAGCCTGTTGCAAAGATATGATGATCTTTAGTGGAAGTGTTTCTTCAGGCTTCTGGGCCAGTCTGAGTGTTTGCATGGTGGTCCCTTGGGATCATTTTCATTAGCTATTTGAGGCAAAGTTCTTCCCTGGTGGCTCAGTGATAAAGAATCCTCCTGCCAATGTAGGAGATATGGATTCGATCCCTGGGTCAGGAAGATCCTCTGGAGAAGGAAATGGCAACCTACTCTGGTATTCTTGCCTGGGAAATCCCATGGAGAGAGGAGCCTGGTGGACTACAGTTGCAAAAGAGTTGGACATAGCTTAGTGACTATAACAACAGCAGCAAGCAACATTTGAGGCAAAAGCAGGCAAAGCTGATGTTTCCCCTGAATATGTGTGATTTGTAAGTACCATCCGTCAATCTCTCAGTATTGTCATTAGTATTTCTTGGACACTGTGCTAAATACTTTTTCATTTAATTCTCAGTCACAATAACTATCTCCATTCTTATCTTACAGTTGGCGAGACAAAGCTCAAGGTCGTGAGGGAACTGGTGGCATTGAGTGTGACCCCAAACAGTCTGAATCTAGAGTTCTGCTCTCAAACACCACTGCTTCCTCCTCAAATGTTTAACAGAATGTGCCGCTTTCAGCCTGGCCCGAAATTCACTCTGTAGTTGCAGCTGTCCTCTGCAAACTTTTCCAGAAATGGTGTCCACTGTGCGCCAGGAGCTAATGTACCCTGTGGTTAGAAACGATGCTGCTGATCCACCGCTACTAGGGCTCAGAGGGTTGGATTGGGTCTGTGTTAGGACATCTGTACTCTCCTAAGTCCTCTGGTCTGAGGGCTGCACACATTCATAGTTACAGTCTTGGAGACAAGTCATGAGCCAGGGATCAGAGGGTTCCTGTCTTCATATGGGAAACGAACTGGCTTCCAGGTGTAGGGGCAGTCTCCTGAGGGTTTCTAGATCACAGACCTTGGGGGCTGGAAGAGTCCTTGATCTCACCTGCACTTTAGCCAATGCGGTTGTACCAGCCAAGCTGAGGAAGTCAATATAAACAAACACACAGAGGAGGGGCCCCATAGATGGACAGTGTATGGTTCATTTCACTCTGGCTTGGAAAACTCTCATCTTTTTTACCTTTTGTGATCTAAACCCCAGCCTTTTTTTTCTTTTTTGTATAAAACTTTTGACCACTTCAGTCATTTGTCTCCTTTTCCTTCAAATGTGAGGGCCGTTTATAACCTGTTAACACCTACACTGTTGTGTTCTTTTGGTGTTCTCTTGTTATTTTGTGTAGAAGGGTTTTGTTTCTATGAGGCCTCTGGTACCAGGCATGGTGAGTGCTTTGAGGGGTGGATTTGTTTTCATGAGCAGAGCGCCTGTGCACCAGAGGTACTTGCTAAATATGGACTAAATAAATGAAAGCAAGGAGAGACGTTATCTTCTCCTCTGCCGAATTTCCCGTTGAATCTAGCACAGGACCGAGCACGTGGTGGATGTTCTGTTCTTTGGCACAACTGACCCTCCGCAGGTGGATAATTCCTCTTCTGCCTCCCTCCTCCTCCTTCCTCTTCTCCTTCTTTCTTGGCAGCCTCACGCCTGGTACCCAGGGGCCATGGAGTGTGCTGCATGGCCTGGGAGGAGCATTTCCTGCCCTGTTTACTTGCCATTGGGATTTCCTAGCTTGTGTCTCTTGTCAAGAGACATATAGGTCATGGCACACTCTAGGAAGGCAAGGGTGTGGCTTCCTGACAGGCCCCTGTGTATCTGGGGGAAAACAACCTTAAAGCAGGCAACCATTACTGGAAGCTCCCCTTAGGATTCCATTGAGGGTCAGCAAACTAGCCCATGGTAATTAGAAAAACACGGAGCCTTCCAAGTGGACTTCAAAGATGATCTATTGATATTTCAGTGATTTGCCAAACTTTTTGTAAAAAAGCTTTTGACCCATTCCTCCAATGAAAGCTTACCTAGAAGCCTGTAAGTTGAATTTAGAGTTTTTCTGACTGCAGTGGAATATGGTTCCCAGTGCTTTGTGTTCTTGACTCCTAGAGGGGCTCGGAGAACCCCATAGAGCTTCTTGGAAAACACTTTGAGAATCTGTTAGTGACTCTAGGGAATAATTTTCATTTATTTTGGCGACCCAACATCTAAACTGACTTTCCATTCTGAGGGAATATAATAAAGATATAGGTTCACTTATCAAAGATGTTTGATTCAACATACTACCTCATGTATCTGGGATTTCTAATTCTTTTCTTAGATGGCTTACTGAAATCTGTACTCAATAATAGCCTATGTGAAAATAAGATACCAGAAAAATTTCATACAGTGTAAAGATCCAAAAACTAGGTAGATAAGATCGATAATAGATTTATCACTTGTTACCTGCTCACCCATCCATTAACTGCATCCCCCAACAAGGCCTTTACCAAGGCCCTGGGAAATACCACAAAGGGAAGAGCCAGCACCTTTGAAGAGAGCTGCGGTGGCTCTTTATGCTGAGTGCTGTAGCTGAAATGGGATCCTTGATTTCACTGGGGACACTAATAGCCCCAGGGGAAGAGACCAAGAACTGACACCTTAAAAACCTCCAGAGGCAAGTTGGTACATGTATTATTTAATGTTCTTAATTGCAACATAATCCATGCTGGCTGGCTTAAACAGAAAAGGGATTTTATAAAAGCATATTAGGTACCCATGCAGGATGCAGAGCCTGGGGCTGTGGGGAGGCTTTAGTGAGGCACCACTGCTCCTTGGCACTGGGAATTCTCAGGACTGGACACCAGATGCTCTGCACTCTCACCATCGCAGAGCTGGCTATTTCTACCGTGTGTTTGCCAGATGTCAGCTGCACTGCACTTAGGAGCCCTTCATTTTGCTCACTTCTGAATCCAGTTTTCACACAGATCTGTCTGATTTGTCAGAATCTAAGTCACATACCTGCAAACTAATGGCAAGAGAATTTGAGAACACAAGAACTTTTTGTTGGGCACATTACTGTGCTGCAATAAATTTTGTTTCTGCTAACAAGGAAAAAGTAGAGAGTGACTACTGGGTAAGCAGCGAACAGTGTCTAATACTGCATGGTTTCAGAGAGGCAGCGGGCTAGAATGGTAATCAGAATATCCTTGATCCCTAACTAACTTTGACTAATTGATTATAAAGTCTTTTGCACTGAAATACACAGACAGTCTTTTAAAAAGCTTCTTGGTCCGTATAACCAAAACAAACAAGTAGCACACACCAGATTTAGAGAACAGAACTCTCTTTGAGTCTCCAGGTACGGAGACTATTGTTCTCACTCAGTTCCTAAACTTGGGCCAGAGACTCAGAGCCCAGGCAGATTTGAGGAAGGACCCAGTAATTACATCACAAGTATATACTGCAGATCTTGCTCTTGGATGTCTTCAAAGAGATCTAGAGCCTTTTACCAAGGTAACAGTGACTTGGTGGGAAGGGAGACCTCAGTACCTTTTTAGATCTTTCACTGGCTTTGAGCTAGTTCTTGAGGATACAGTTTACAGCTGTGATCCAAAGATCAATGGGGGATTTTATAGTACTTAGATGACTAATGAAACTTTTGGCATCATAGTTGACATCAAGTGGACCCTCAGGTCGTTTTCTATTATTTTCTCAGTTCCTGACTGTATATTTAAAAATAGATATATCTAGTATGAGGCAGAATTAATGTATTGTTCACTTAATGGTTTCCTTTTTAGAAAGTTCTAAATAGAAGGCTTAAAGTAGTAAATCAAAAGCAATACTCTAACCCTGGGGGAAATTGTTAAATCTATCAGAGACTCAAAATGTACAGTTGTGTTATGCCTATGACAGCCTCACTTGGATCACTTCTTTGTCTGATGCAGAAAGTGGCTACATCTTGGTGAATGGCAATAGATCATTATGAAAGTGATGAAGTGGCTTCCAACTATAGCACTTCCAGATATGGATGCCTTCCTAGAGAGAATAACCCAGTCTTTGACCCTTACTCTGTAGCTACTCATAGGTTGGTGCTTTTTAAAAATTCAGTTCCAATACACGGTTTGCTTTCACCTGGCAAGGATTGTAGTATACTTTATTGCTCTAGCACTCCATCTCTATGTTGCAGTTTAGTCTACAGAGATATTTAATCATCTCTTCACCTTTCAAGACATCAGGTTGATTCAGTGTATTGACAGTAGCATGCTGATAGGTTGTGAAAAGCAGGAGATGTATGTATTACAAAATACCTAGGTAAGATACATGAATATAAGAGCCTAGGGATTGAATTCCATGAAAATATGGGCAATATAGACATATTTTAAGGTAATTTTATATAATTTAAATCAGCATGTTGTTGCTATTTTGTAGTTTTCATTTATCAACACTTTATGTATGCGTTTAAATATATGTGGGCATTTTCAGTTTTCACTCTTAGTTAAAATGCCATAGTCTGCTTAGCTTTGATGTCCCATTATAGCTTAGGTTGTTATATTTTGTTTCTTTCTATTTTAAGTACTATTTCTGTAAATGTCTTCATATACACACACACACACACACACACACACACACACATATATATATATATACACACACACACATATATATATTTATATACATTTGGGTTTTTCCTTAGAACATATCCCCTAAAGTGAAATTACTATGTCAAAGAGTGTAAGCCTTTGCTAGATATTGTCCTATTGCTCTCTAAACAGATTGAGCCAACTGAAAATGCTACTAAGAGTAATTATTGTAGTCCACTCAATTATTGTTTTGTTTATTTTGGTTATTTTTTAAAAAATCATTTAATAATATATTGCATTTCTCTAATTGTTAAGAATCCTGTGCATCACACAATGTTATTCTTTGTCATTCTATAGCTTGTTCATATTATACTGGTTTCCTTGGCAAGTTTGTAAGCCTGTCAGTGGTAGAAGCTATGCATCACCCATAAATTTATCTATCTGTTCATCATTTATTAAGTGTTTATTATATTCCAGTCTAGGCACTGTGATAGGTTCCAGGATACTGGAGAACAAAATGCAGTTATAAAAGGAGGGAAATATGAATTATGCACTTTAAGAAAAGAAAGCAGTACATGTAACAAGGGCACTGAGAAGCGAGAGTATTATGTGACTTCCAAGAAGAGGATGAACAGGGATACATTGGGAGAATGCTGTAAAGCTGGGTGAATTCTGATAGGATGATTTTGGCTCCAAATAACAGATAGCTGATTTAGACAGTGAGACAAATTTATTATCTTATTAAGCAAGAAGTTCTGAGGTATAACTGCCCCAGAACTGGCTAATTCTATGGCTGGACAATGCCATTAAGAACCCAGGTTCTTTCCATTCTTCTGCTTTGCTACCCTAGTGGGCTTCTTTCATGGTTACCGGATGGCAGTGTCACTACTCAGACGTCTTTTGCAGATAAAACGATGTGGGGTAGAAGGAAAGGGACTATCTCTTCCTTGCATCTCTTCTTAAAAACAAGGAAAACTTGCTCAAAAACTCCACAGAGGACTTCCTCCTCCTTGGCACATTCTGGGTCATATGCCCACCCACAAACCAAATTCAAGCAAGCAGAGTGGCATTGTCTTGATGGATTTAGATTTTTAAAGACATCCTTATTAATTAAGGGCTTCCATGGTGGCTCATTGGTAAAGGATCTGCCTGCAGGAGACATGGGTTCGATTCCTGGGTCGGGAAGATCCCCTGGAGAAGGAATGGCATCCCACTCGAGTATTTTTCCCTGGAAAATCCCATGGACAGAGGAGCCTGGTGGGCTACAGCTGGGCTACGGTCCATAGCGTTGCAAAAGACTCAGACAGCAACAACAAGAACATGAATTAAGAATAGGATCACCTTCCTTGAATGTTGTCACTGATCAAAATCAGAGAGTATTTAGCAAAAAAGAATGGGGAAAAGGGTTTTGGAGCGATAACCAGTTGTATTTGCATGTTAGGGAACACACTGGTTCCCCCATGAGGCTGGTTGATTCACTGACTGTCACTTCTGAATTATTTCCTATGGAGACTCTGTCCTTAATCAGTTTTGAGCCATGTAGAGTCCAAGTGGTAATGGGAGACTTATAGGAGTGCCCTCTTTCCTTGCCCCTCATCTTATTACCCAGTAAAACAGTGGATGAAAAGAGATTAATAGTTACTAATAAATATTTATTGTACTTCTCTGCTGTCCAGACACAGTACAAGGAGTCATGGATACAGAACAGAGTAAACGTAACACCCAGTCCTGCTCTCAAGGAGTTCATCATGAAGGTTGGTGTGAGGAGACAGGTGAAGGGAGTGAAATAGGTTCACATGCTGATAATATGAGGTTGATATTAATGATGACAACTGTCATTTACTGAATATCTGCTATGTTCTACCTAAGAGCTCTACCTAGTTTTCTCACTTAATCTTTACAGCTACCCTCATTTATTTTCCCCACTGCCATTGAGAAAGCGAGCCTTAGGATTAGTTGCCTTGTTCAAGTCCTCCCAGCTGGTGAAGGTGAGAACCAGATCTCATACTGAGGCTTGCTGACTTGGAGCTCATGTTTTTAACCATGCTGCTATGTCATCTCCTGGTCATAAACCCCAACACCAGGTGCCACGTATTCCCAGAGGAAGGCTATACTCAGGCTGTCTAGGGTAGAGCTGTGAGTGTTTTGTAAATGAAGTGCAAATGGAAGGCCAGAGTAGAAGCTGGATGAACAAGACTGGGGAGATCTTGAAGCCAGCGGGAAGAACATGTACAAAGACTTGGAGCCGTGGAAGAACTGGGAGGTGGGCTATGTTAACAGTTGGATCTGGAGAAGGAGGGTGGACCAGACACAGACAGGCTTATATCCTGGGCTTAGAGGTTTGGATTTGTCTCATGGGCAATGGATATTTTCTGAAGTTTTGGAAGCAAAGTTGGGTTCTAGAAAGACCAACTTAGTGCTGTGGAAAATGGATTTGGAGGGGACATGATCCCAGGGAGAGCAGCTAGGAGCAGCTAGGAGAGCAGCTAGGAGAAGCTAGGAGAGCAGCTAGAATCATAAACATGGTCCAGGTGAGAGAAAATTAGGGAAGATAGTGAAATAACTAAAAAGACAGTATAAAGATAGAATCAAAAGGATTTAGTGATTGATTGGATTTGGAGGTAAAAGGAAAACAAGATTGAAGGATGACTCTCATATACCTGATTTGGGCAATATAGTAATGCAGTATATTCAGGAATCCTTGTTTTGTGGGTGACAGACACTCAACTCCAACTAGCTTAAGCAAAAAGAAATGTAAAACACCTATAGCTGGGCAGAAACTGACACAGCTCCTGGAGTTGAAGGAAGAGATGTAGGCATGAACCCAGGGCTCGATACCTCTAGGTTACTGCCCGTGTCTCATCTTTTCCTGTCTCTCTCCAGCTATTTCCACATGCCAGCAAAGATGACCCACTAATAGCTCCAAATGTTCCTCCTCTACTTGCCCACCCCAGTGGAGCCAACGTCTCCCACCATAGGGCTGCTCTGGGACCAGTCCCTGTGTCCAGGGGAATGGGGTCTGTGGTGGTCAGGCCAGGATCATCTGCTCAGTTGTGTGCACAGAAGAAAGGAGACGGTGTAGAATGTATTGCGCAGCCCAGGATAACACAGCATGGTTCCCTTTAGACGCTGTTGACCAAGAGAGAAGGCAGTGGAGGAAAGGCGTTGAATGGCTCAGTCCTCTTCCGATTTGGATGTGTGGGATTCACAGCAGCAAACCACTCAGCCGACTCCAAGTGCCATAATAATTTATTGAAATCAACACGCTGGTGAGACAAGGAGCCTGACAGACAGCAGATGGCTCCCACACAGAAAGGCTAATCAATTCTGACAAACAACAGCCATCGTAAAAGAGGGGAACGTACACAGCATGCACACACAGGTCTGAATGGCTCAGAGACAAAGGCTCCTGCTTGGCCTAGCCAGGACAGGGAAACAGCATCGTGGGAAAGCCTAGGCATTTCAGATGCTCATCACTGACCTTACCTCCCACGGGTCACCCGCAGAGATCTCTGCTCCATTCACACCTGACTCTTCAGACTTCCTCAGACATGCCTTAGGCTTTTCCACCTCTGTGCCTTTTCTCCTCCCTCCCGCTGGCTGGGAGACCCTGCCCCTTCCCCTCTTTCTGTCTGTGAAGAACTAATCTAGTCCTCCATGTCCAGCACAAGCCTCTCTCCTCCTGAAGACTTGTATTGTTAGTGCTTCATGGATGTGTTTGTGACTAGTTGTCTTCACAAGATTAACCAGACTGCAAGCTTCCTGAGAACAAGTGACCTGCCTTCCTCATTTCTGCATACCCAGAAACAAGTAGCACAGGACTGTGAACTAAATATTTAATGAAGGATTGTTAGTTTGCTTTCAGTCTTGGGGTGGAGTGAATAATATTTCTTAAGAGATAGAAAAAGTATTTGCAACATAACGGTAAAAGATGAATGATGTTAATATATTAACATTAGCCTCTAAAAATCAATAATGCAGGACAAGAGACCCAATAGGGAAGTCATCAATGAAAATGAACAGCGAATTTACTGAACAGCCCATACTTATGAAAAAGGTCAACTTTACTAGTTATCAAGGAGATACAAATTAGGACAATGTGATTCTAATTTTTGCTTATCAAACTGGGAATATTTATAAATGAATTCTTCTTTTAAACATTCTTTTAAATGTTGGTAGGAACATGGTGAAACAGCTAGTCATTCGCCACAGCAGGGGCTGCACATGGATACAGCCTTCCTGGAGAGGAAGCTGGTAATTTTTTAAAAGAAGCTGAAAAGTGTCCATGCTTTAAAAGTCTGTAATTCTGCTTCTAGAGTTTTGTTCTAAGAATGTAACCAGAGCTGCGCACAGATCAGGCATAAGGATGCATACGTTAATATGATGGTGAGTGACTCATCTGATCCTCTTTTATTCAGTGTCTAGAAGAAATAAAAAAAAGAAAGAGAAATGGAATTTATGCAGTTCCTTCCCTTTTATTTGATCTGACAATCTCCAAAAAACTTCTTTAAAAATCCTGAAAAAAAAATCTGACTTGACTCTCTCTTTTCTTTCAACTTCTCTTTTTAAAAAATCCTTAAAATTGGTTCAATGCCTGCTGGAATAAAGTGACTAGCTTCCTTTCTTTTGATTTGGGATATTCTACTCTCCCTGGAGGACCTACTCTGAGGGTCTAAGCTACTGCAATGAACATACTGGTTTCCCATATAATATTGCAGCTTCCATCATGTTCCTGCTCATCTATCAAGTCCTGGGAGTTTTAGGGGGATATGATATTCTGTTTTAGAGACTCAGTTAGTGGGGGTTCAGACAGGAAGAAGGAGCCTCCTTTTATTATTTCTCAGGCTACTTAAGCACTGTCAACTCATTCAAACACCTATCTGCCCATCCACCTACCCATCTATCCATTCATCCATCCATCTATCTATTCATCCATCCATCTATCCATCTACCCATCCGTCCATCCATCATCCATCCACCCATCTATCTATCCATTCATCCATCCATCTATCCATTCATCCACCCATCTATCCTTTCATCCATCCATCTATCCATCCACCCATCCATCTAGCCATTCATCCAGCCATCTATCCATTCATCCACCCATCTATCCTTTCATCCATCCATCATCCATCCACCCATCCATCTAGCCATTCATCCAGCCATCTATCCATTCATCCATCCATCTATCCATTCATCCACCCATCTATCCTTTCATCCATCCATCATCCATCCACCCATCCATCTAGCCATTCATCCACCCATCTATCCTTTCATCCATCTATCTATCCATCTACCCATCCATCTATCCATTCATCCAGCCATCTATCCATTCATCCAGCCATCTAAGCATCCATCTCTCCCTGCACTCCTAACATTGATGGAGCACATGCTATGTGCTAGAAACTGTCATGGGTTGGGTGCTAGATTTACAGAGATAATGGGCATGGTCCCTACCACCATGTTACTCACAGCACAGGAGCATGACGGCTTATAAGGAGACAGTTCATTGTTTCTTCTGGCAGCACACATGAAGCTCTTTAGAGCACAGAGGTGGGGATCTAATTCAGATGGTGAATCAGTGGTGAATCCCAGAGGGAGAACCTGAGCAAGGCTTTCAAAGTCATTAGTGAGTTCACCCTGTAAGAGAGCAAGGAGAGGGGAGCATTTCAGAGAGAACCAACAGCACGTGTCAAGGTCTGAAATTGAGAAGAAGCATGACTGTGGGCTTTGGCAGCTAAAGGAGGGGGTAGAGATGGAAGGACAAGGAGGCATGAGGGCATCAGTGTCTCTTTGGAACTGCCTGGGAGCTTAAGCTTCATCTGGGAGGCAAAGAGGGGACATTGGAAGGTTTAAGAGAGAAGTTTTAAATATGTTTGAGTAGACAGGCTGGTAGCAGGGAAAGGATGGATGGAAGCAGCTTGAGGCCAGTCAGGACATGATTGCAGAGACCCAGAGACTCACGAGATGTTACAAAGGCCAAGCTGACAAGACAGAGGGACAAAGCATGTGAGGTGAGGGAGGGTAATGAGGGGTACTGCAGGGGTAAGGGGTGAGGGGACATCAACAGAAACTCCCAGGTTTCTGGTGTGAGCTTACTGGTCTAGATTTAGATATTGTCAGGAGGCAGAGAAGATGATTCCTCCCTTGTTCCATTTCCTGTGGAAGCATGCTCCATATTCAACCCTCCCCTCTTTCTCTTCCTCTTCTAGTCTGCCTCCTGGAGTTCTTTGGTCATAGCTGTTGTAGATGGCCCAGACATAACAGTGTTTCCCAGGGCCAGCATTCACACTATTTCCTGGACCACAAACGGCTCTCCTGATAGCAAGTTCCATAGCCTGGTCTCAAGGATGAGAAACTGAGGACCCTTGTCCCTGTTGAGAAAGTTCCTGAATGGAGTCTATACTTTATTTCATTGAAGGTGGTTGAGGGAGAGCCTCCTTTGTACTCAGCATAGAGCAGGGCACTATGCAAAACAATGTAATATGTATTGATTGCACTTTTTTTCTACTTTCAAGGCCCAGTTTGAGTGACAATTAGTTGTCTTACGAAGTCTTTCCTATGTCCTCACTCCCACCCTGGGTTCCCATGGGTAGTCCTTTATTGCATTCCATTCACATTGAATTATCAGCATTTGTTCATGCATTGGTCAAGTATCTGTCCTTTTGGATAAGCTGGACTTCCTTGGGGTCAGGGGCCACATATATTCCCCTATTCCCTCTAGCATATGCCCATCTTTGCTCATCCTTATCTCCTAGTGCTTTGAATAGTGTTTCATACAGTTAGTACCCATCACTGGGACTTCTAATTTCTTTAGTTGGGTTATGTTGTTTATTTCTTAACCATGAACAGTCAGTTGCTAAGATTGTTGGGGGTCAGACACAAAAATTTTTAAAACTTATCATTGTGGACTGAAGCTCTTGACACTGCCTGGTAACCTGATTTCCTCTGATTGGTCTGGTGTGCTTGAGGGAAGGCATTTGGCCTGGAAATGTGATGCTTTGAAGAAGCCATAGGAAGCAAAACACTCCGCTTTGCGCTTGGGAATGGGACTTGTGCCTTTAAGATCTGTCTTGGGAAATCAGCCCAAGCAACATAATTGCAATGAAATTACCCCAGATCACACCCACACATTCATTATGAGAGTCCTTATTGACACCTTGACAATTTGTTTCAGAAGACGTTATTGCATATTCCTCCCCCTGGAATAGACGCAGACGCATATAGACATACAAGCCCACGCATAATGTATATGCATATCAGCATGTTTTTATTATATAATTATATGAGGCTATCAATCAGTTTTCATTTGGAACTCTTTGCCTTTATAGTTTAGGAAGTTATTTAAAATCGAGAGGTGGAGGAGAGAGCCTTAAAGAACTAAAAAGGAGGCACAAGATTGGGTAAACCAATGAGTGTGTCTTTGCTATTTGGGAGCTGAACTTCCTCCTTCCCCCACCCATTCCTCCCTCCTTCCCTCTACCATGTCATTCTGCTGGTGGGGACTCAGTCCTGGGCAGCACCCACAGCAGAAGGGTATCAGTGGAACAGCTCCATGGAGAACCACCTCAAGGTCATAAGGTGCCACCTCTGGCCCTTGCAGACTTTTCTGTCTGGTCTGGAGAAGGTTTATAGTTACAGTATAACTACTGTATATCAGTTGTATCAGTATCAGTATACTACTGATCTGCCTACAGTAGTAAAGGGACAGCTGACTGCCGGATGTCCATGAAGGTCCAAGAAGGTCCATGAGGATCAGGCAAGATACCTTAGAGCAGGACTTTCCAAGCTCTTAAAGTCAGGATGTACATGAAAATGAGAATCTTTGTATGGCATGTTGTAGTAAATTGCAGGGGATCTGGGGTTCTATGTGAGACTGAGAAGAAAAAATCATTCCATTTTCTCTATATTATGCAAAATGAAAAAGAAAATATGGTATACTGGGAAATATTATACAATATGTATGGCCTCAGAATAAAACATTTTCCTCATTTTAATGAGAAACTTGAGTTTGCTTCCTTCCATGATTGTAACTGTTTCATATCAGAGTTTGTGCTTGAAATGGCTACACACCACGCCTGATCTTTTAATGATGATCTCTACAAATCGTTGATGGTCACCCTTGATAAGAAACTTTGTTTGCACAAGTGGGTGATAAAAAATTTAAAGCCATTTTTTATAATCATTAAAGATTCATAATGGTTGAACTCATGTTTAAAGAATTCAGCAGTCTTCCTTTTCTTTCACGGACAGATGAAGTGTTGAAAGTTTTTGTGATGATGCAGGTGGGTTTCAAGTCCAATTGAACTTACTCACATCAGAGATTCAGAAGAATGATGGCATTCTCATTTGCAGAATGTAGACTGGGTGTGGGCGGTTTCACTGTGCAGCTGCTTTGGCTGATACTTAAAGGATACAGCCGCTGCAAACAGACAAAAGTAGAGGACATGTGTGCGTTCAGTCCAGGGTCACTGTCTGCGTGCTAAGTTGCTCATTTGTGTCCAGCTCTTTGTGACCCCGTGGACTGTAGCCCGCCAGGCTCCTCTGTCCCTGGGATTCTCCAGGCAAGAATACTGGAGTGGGTTGCCATGCCCTCCTCCAGGGCATCTTCCTGATCTAGGGATTGAACCTGCATGTCTTATGTCTCCTGCACTGGCAGAAGGCTTCTCTACCACTAGCGCTAGTGCACCTGGAAGCCTCATTGCCACTACACCTGCCATTAAACTCCACAGCCTCTCTGCCCCTTTTCTCTGATTGCTACCTTGGGGCTGCCCTTGGCACTCCCTGGCCTGTGAGCTGCTGGCGCAGCCTGTTAGACTTTGAGTCAGACAGGGGTGTGCGCTCAGTTGCTGGAGTAGGAGTTCAGCTGCAGAGGATCTCATTGGTCATTTTCATTGCAGCTCTGAAGAGCCGCACGGGTCAGATGTCTCTTGGGAACCACTGTGCTTATTTCCAATCCTGTTGCCTTGAGTGGCCTTCTGAGGAGCCTCACACAGGTTGCTTGTGGCCACAGGAGACCACCCCCAGGCACCCTGTCTACCCCATGCCCTTAAATGCCCCATGCTTCCTACCCCGAGTCCTTTGCTCATACTTTGATCTTTCCTAGACTGTTTTTTCTGGTTGCACCCTGAGGCATGTGGGATCTTGGCTTCCCAGCTGGGTATCAAACCCACACCATCACCACCCACCCCGCCGCAGTGGAAGTGCAGATTCTTAAGTACTGGACCACCAAGTCCCTCAGAGTGTTTTCTTGTCTTCTATCCTCATTGTTAAATCCTACCTGGTCTGCAAAGCCCCCCTCAAGCCCTTCTCCTCTTCCAAGGCTTATCTGACTGATGTGTCCCACAGGGACCCATCTCCTGGGAGTCTGCCCACTGGGAACCCTGAACTCACAGAAATTTACATGATGTTTAAAAATCTAAATGGGCTTTTGTTGTGATGAGGAAATGAACACCCAAGAGCACTAACATCTCTGGGGCTCTGATTCCAGGGATTCAAAAAGAGACCATCTCTTGTTCATCCCCACACGATGCCTTGCAGAGAGTAGGCGCTTGAGTCCTATTAACCAAGTGATTAGTAGGAAGCAACTTGCACACAGTGAAAATGATTTATAATGACGTTGCTCAATAAATTCCATCAAAAATAATGATTTTTCGGCACCAACCTTTGTGCAACATTCAAGGAATACCAACAACTTCTCAGAACAGAGAATGCGTGAATCATAACTGCCAAAATGCACCAGTGTTCCTCTTCTCAGCTGGTTGGGTAATCAAATAAATGCTCAATTAACTATGATATGACAGGCTCATTAGTGTTTTCTAAATACACTTTACCAGCCAGTCCAGCATTTTCATTTTGACCAAGGGGCATTTCTGCTATAAGAGAGGGTTGTAGAAGTGTAGGCAATTTTTGCATGGAATGAGCCCTCCCCACCCTGACTCCCCGGAGAAGACTTTGCCAACAGGAAGGGGGTGAAGAACAGCCAAGTTAGGGGCCCCCTAGGTAACTGAGCTTAGAGTTCAGAGCCCCAGTTTGCCTGGGTGCCTGTTTTGTTTTTTTCTTAATTTAAGTTTGTGATTGACTTATTATGCGCCCTGGCACTTTTAAGAGATTCGAATAAAACCCAGTGAGAGTTCAGAACAAATGTAAATGGCCTCAAAGAAAAGGGAAGGGGGAAAAAAAACCCCAACAATAATCTTTTTTAATGGCTGTAAAATGTGGGAAGGATAGATCATGAGCTCTCTGCATGGGGCTCTCATCTGATCTCAATCCAGTATTGTAATTTAGACATGACTTTTTATTTAATTTCTGACTGAGAAAGGGAAATTAGAAAACAGCATTATCTCAGCTGCTTCATTATAATGAACAATATTTCACAGTGCCAGCCCTGGAGTTACCTTCAGAACTTCTTTTATGAGGCGGATGTTGACTCTGGTTCTAGGCGAGCTTGAATTTTCCCACACACTGGTTGCTTGAGGAGCAAGAGTGGAAGTACGTTTTTTAATTAGAAGCTGGTTTAAGGCTCAGGCAGTCCACAGGTTTGCAGGTAGGGGAAGGGAATAGTGAGGTAATAAAATGAGGCGCTGGAAGACACCAAAACCTGGATCAGGCCATTCTGGACTTCCTTAAATGTAAGTAACGGTTCCCTTTTAATCTCCCCATCATGTTTATTTATTTAATTTTTAAATCAGAAGGGGATTTACCCAATCTGTAATTAACCCTTGCATCTGGCCAAGCAGTTCTGCCTCCTGTCCCTTCCACTCCCCACGCCTGGCCACTAAATACATAATGGTCTGATAAATATTTAAGCAGCGATGAGGGAGATAATGCGAGTAATCCATTAGGGCCGCCTGCCTGGGCTGGTGCAAGTGGACGCAGTAAGTGCTAAGATCCCAGGCTGGGCAGCAGGCTCGCTGACCGCCGAGCCTGGCTGTGGGGAGACAAGATGTTGGAGGCTCCAGGAGCCTTTGCTGCCACTTTCCCCCCCTTGACCTTTGATCTTGCCCCCACGGGTCAGCCTGACAGCAGAGTGGGATGAGGCAGGGCCCATCTTCTGGAAGAGGGGATGGCATGAACTCCTCACCATGAAGTGACCCTCGATGTCCACCCCATGGCTGCAGGGCACAGCCTGCTGCTCACCTCTGTAACCAGGACAATCACCAGCCCCAGTCTGCACAGGACAGTCCCAGGTCATGCCAGGTGGCTGGCATGGGTATTAATATTGCCTTCTTCTACTTTCAAGAGTCCTACTTTGAACAATAAATGTTATGAGTACCCTGCCTCTGACCTTCTAATACCATGGCTCAGAATGGTGGAGGGAGGTGGGAAATCCTAGCAGCAACCCTCTCACATTGTACACACTAAACCCAGCCATCAAAATGAGCCAAAAATCTGACATTCAACTACAGAAGCCCTTCATGCAGACACACACGTGCGTGGGAATACATACACACAGAACATCGCCTCTTGACTTCTCGGAACTCTGCTTGCAGGCCACCTGTGTACCCTTCTCAGCTCACTGCCATCTCTTTCTGGATGCTAATGTTGGTAGACACACCTTATCTCTGTCGGTTCCTTCAGGGTACGTGTTGGGTCTGATGTGTCGAGCCATCCACCATTGCTTCCAGCTCAGTGTTGATTCTGTTTGTAGAATGAATGAATGGATTGGGATTGTTCATGATTATGTTAAATCTCTCTTGTTGTCTCAGAAAGTCTTTGACTTCAGCAAATGTTTTTTCCTCCCTCTTTATCCAGGGTATCATTCATGGACCCGAATATACACTCACATTGAACTCCCCTTTATATACACACAGTTCAAAATAGTAAGTGAAGACACAATACTGTGTGCATACTTTCTTTCAATATCTCCTCTCCACCCTCAGAAAACAGAAAGATCCAAGTCCCCATTTGTAATGAATTCATCTCTACTAGCCTTCTCTTGTTTCCTCTTCTTAGATAGTTCAGGATAGTGTCTATTAGCCACTTAATTAACCCTTTCTCTTCCTTCTTTCCCTTTCATTCATTTCTTCACTCACTGAAGCATCATCCATAAGTCTTTACCGAATACTGTGCACTGGGCTCAACTGATTCCTGGCATGACTTCAGCCAAGCCCTCAGTTTCCTCATGACTGAAATTAACTGAATGTTGCATCACTGGTTTCAGAAACACCACCCAGGCATTGCTTGCAGGTAGATCTGACATAAATTCGTGTGTCTGTCTCCTCCTAGCTCCCAGAGGGCAAATCTAGAGAGTGAGGAGGGAAGGGGTCCCTGGGGGCTTCACACCCTCAAGCCTCTTTAGTATTGACTTTCCTTCCTCTCCTCTTCCCCCAAAATGAACCTGTGCCTGACGCTGCTCAGCTCTGCTCCTCTGGGGCTGCTTCCACCAGAGCTCAGCTGCCCTAGCCCTCCAAGGCCATGGCCCCCATGGTCTTGATGTCAGCCCACTCCCTGTGGCCATGCTCTTGGGGTGTTTGCGTCAGTGCTCAGGCCTGCAGGCCCTGCTTCCCCGCAATGAACCTGCTAGACACCCAGGTCTTTGTGCCCAGCTAGTCATTCAGAAGCTCATCCATAAGCTGGTGCTCTCTTCACAGCTGCAATATTATTATTCACACATGTGCACAGATAAATGTAACACAGGCATGTGTACATGTCTGTACAACATGCATATACTAATATATGCATACAGCTTGCAAAAATAGTTCACAGAATCAACACACCCTTGCATACCTATAAACTTCATATGTGTACACATCTTGCACATACATATATAACATATACACAAGCCCACACACCCTAAAATCATAGAAAATATGAACTAGAAATCAGTCTTCAAAAGTGTGTAAGACTCCCAAGTGTGAAGGACTTTGCTATAATATGTGCCCTGTGGAATAGAAGTGAAAATGTGAGCTAGTGTGTAACTATGCACACCCTGATGCTGTGAATACACACCACCATTCCTCTCTCCCTTAAGTATCTTTTCCCTCATGTTATTATTGGCATTGTATGTGGCTGCTAGCAGTATAATTTATTTTAGCAGGTTTTTTTTTAAAGGAGCTTTAGATTTGCAGCAAAACTTAGTAGAAGGTACAGGGTTTTCTCATATATCCTAACTCTCCACATGCATAGCCCACCTCATCATCAGTATCCCCCATCAGAGGGTTATGTTTGTTACAACTGATAAACTTACACTGATGTATCTTAATCACCCAAAAGTCCATAGTTTATCTTAAGACTTATTCTTGGTGTACATTCTATGGGCTTGGACAAATAGCTAATGTTGTGTATCCATCATTAGAGTGTCATACAAAGTACTTTCAGGGCCCTAAAAACTCTCCATGCTCCATCTATTTATTTCCCCCACCCTCAATCTCTGGCAACCACCGATCTTTTGACTGTGGTCCTAAGTTTTCTTTTTCCAGAATGTCATATAGTTGGAATCATAGAGTATACAACCTTTTCAGATTGGCTTCTTTCATTTAGCAATATGATCTTCCCTTGTAGCTCAGTTGGTAAAGAATATGCCTGACAGGCAGGAGATCTGAGTTCAATTCCTGGGTTGGGAAGATCCCCTGGAGATGGAAATGACAACCCTCTCCAGTATTGTTGCCTGGAGAATTCCATGGACAGAGGGTCACAAGAGTAGGACATGACTTAGTGACTAAACCACCACCAAGAAGATTCCCCCATGTCTTTTCATGGCTTTATAGGTTATTTCATTTTCCTTCTGGAGAAGGAAATGGCAACCCACTCCAGTTCTCTTGCCTGGAAAATCCCATGGACAGAGGAGCCTGGTGGGCTACAGTCCACGGGGTCGCAAAGAGTTGGACACGACTGAGCGACTTCACTGTCACTGTAGGTTATTTATTTTTAGTCTTGATTAATATTTCACTGTCTGGATGTACCATGATTTATTCATTTACCTGTTGAAGGACATCATGGTTGCTTCCAAGTTTTGGCAGTTATGAATAAGCAATAAACATATGTGTGCAGGTTTTTCTGTGGATGATTGCTGGATCATATGGAAAGAATATGGTTAGTTTTGTCAGTAACTGCCAAACTGTCTTCCGAAGTGAGTATACCATGTCCATTATCACCAGCCATGAGTGAGCTCTTTTTATTCCACATCTTTCTCAGCATTGGTGTTGTCAATGTTCCAAATCTTTGGCCATTCTAGTTGGTGTGTATTAGAATCTATTTTTGGTGTAATTTGCATTTCTCTGATGACATATGATATGTATATTTTGGATAATAGTTCTTTATCAGATGTGCCTTTTGTTAATATTTTCTTCCTATCTGTGGCTAGTCATCTCATTCTCTTAAAATTGTCTTTTCAATTTCAGTGCAGTTTTTACCTTTAATGAAGTACAGCTTATCAATTGTTTTTTTTTTCATGGATCATGCCTTTGATGTTGTTATCTAAAAAGCCATTGTCACACCTAAGGTCATCTAGGTATTCTCCTACATTACCTGTCTTCTAAGAATTTTATAGTGTTGTGTCTTACATGGAGGTCTATGATCCAGTTTGAGTTAATTTTTGTGAAAGGTGTAAGGTCTGTGCCTAGATTCATTTTCTTAGACGTCTAGTTGTTCCATAACAGTTTGTTGAAAAAGCAATCTTTGCTCCATTGTATTGGTTTGTATTTGCCTTTTGTATTTGTGCCATTGCATTGACTAAACTTACATGGGTCTATTTCAAGACTCTCTATTCTATAGACATCCTATAGTTCTCAGAATTCTGTTCTGTTTTTCAATCTGTGATCTCTTTGTTTCTCAGTTTTGGAGATCTCTATTTCTTTATTTTTTTAATCTCTAGCACTTCTCTTTGGCCCCTTCTTTGGATTTACATCTCTCTGCATACACTGCCCATCTGTTCTTGCATGCTGTCTACTTTATTCACTACATCCTTAGCATGTGCATCATAGCTGTTTTAAATTCTAGGTCTGATAATTTCAATATCCTTGCCATGTCTGGATCTATGATGGATCTGTCTCTTTAAATTTTGTTTTTTTGCCTTTTGGTATGCTTTGTAATTTTGTCTTGATATTCAGACAGAATGAAACAGGTGAAAGGAACTACTATAAATAAGCCCTTAGTAGCATTGTGGTGAGGTGTGCAGGGATGGGAAGCCTTCTGTAGCCCTGTGATTAGGTTTCAGTCTTTTAGTGAACTTGTGCCTCCTGACTGTGAGCTTCACAAATGTTTCTCAGATTTGGCAACTCCCTGTCCTGCCCCCGTCTACCTATCTCCCTGCCTCACCGCCCCCAGCCCAGGGTGGAAAATGGCTAGAACTAACTTTAGGTATCTCCCCTCCCCCAGATCAGTAAAGCTTTGATAATATCCCATCAACTTAGGCTCTGGTTAACTAGTTTCCTCTGAGGGCAAGTCTTGTTAAGAAGAACAGACAGTTTTTGCTTATTTAATGGTTTCTATTAAATAATAAAAAATGGTTCCTTTTCCCTTCCCCCTGCTGTAAGAGTCAGAGGATATTTCTCTGAGATATACTGTGAGAATCTGGTCAAAATCTTGGAGGTAAAACTCCCAAAACTGTGCAGACCCCGCTATGAGTGGGTCCATCTGAAGTTCTTAACAGTTAGATTTGTCCACACGGAACCTCTAGGAATTCATCAGTTTTGGTTCAGGTTTTCTGACCCCAGCACTGGTTTCTCTTGTGGTTTCGTCTCTGCTCCAGGAAGCTAAGACTTTCTGCATTTGCATGTCTGTATCTACAGTCTTGGGCACAGAGATTTGCCTGTATCCTCTTGTCTCTTAAAAATCCAAGAAGAGTTGTCGATTTTCCAATCTGTCTAGCTTTTTACTTGTTAGGGCAGAGTGGCAACTTCCAAGCTCCTCATATGAGGAACCAGAAACTAGAAGTTTAGCACTTTAGTCTTGTCTCATATTTTCAGGATGCTGCTGCCGCCGCTAAGTCGCTTCAGTCGTGTCCAACTCTGTGTGACCCCATAGACGGCAGCCCATCAGGCTCCCCCATCCCTGGGATTCTCCAGGCAAGAACACTGGAGTGGGTTGCCATTTCCTTCTCCAGTGCATGAAAGTGAAAAGTGAAAGTAAAGTCATGTCCGACTCTTAGCGACGCCATGGACTGCAGCCCACCAGGCTCCTCCATCCATGGGATTTTCCAGGCAAGAGCACTGGAGTGGGGTGCCACTGCCTTCTCCGCACTCAGGATGAGGCCCCTTGAATTCCACTTGTATGAACTGCACTTAGCTCTCCTCCAGCTCCTCTGCCAGGAGCGTTTTCTTTTCAGAAACTAGGGGTCCTCAGAATGTTCATCTGAAAACACTGTCATGTGGAGAGAGCCTCTCAAAATCCCCAGGGCACATGCAAACAGAGCCCAGGCCTCAGCACTCTTTTGTTTGGAGGAAGCTGCTGGATGGAGGGCTTCCCTGGTGGTCAGATGGTAATGAATCTGCTTCTAATGCAGGAGACCTGGGTTCAATCCCTGGGTTAGGAAGATCCCCTGGAGAAGGGAATGGCCACCCACTCTAGTATTCTTGCTTAGAGAATTCCATGGACAGAAGAGCCTGGCAGGCTATAGTCCACGGGGTCGTGAAAAAGTCAGATACTATTGAGCAACTAACACACACACACACACACACATACACGAGATGGAACCTGCTCACGGCTGTGTGGGATAGAAGAAACCTTCACTTCCCAGTTGGGACTTCATCCAGAAGATTCTGCGATGTCGGGGGCTTTCCCAGTGGCTCAGTGGGTAAAGAATCTGCCTGCAATGCAGGAGACATGGGTTCGATCTCTGGGTCAGGAAGATGGCTTGGAGAAGGGAATGGTAACCTATTCCAGTATTCTTGTCTGGAGAATCCCAGGGACAGAGGAGCCTGAAGGTTGAGTCCTTGACTCCATGCAGATCCCACCCCTGCTCTGATGGAACATGTGTGAGGGGATCTGTGTGGTTCTAGGCTTCCCACCCCATAAATGAGAGCTCTTTCTTTCACATAATTCCACTTGTAGAATCTCCTAAACTCTACAATTGCCTATAAAACAAGGTGATTGTCGAGTTGGGTCCAGTCTAGAAATCTAGTTTCCATCTGGGAATTTGGATAACTCGTTTGTAGTCCTAGGATAGCTGAAAACTCCAACAGTGTTCCCCAACCATTCAAGCTGGTTAGCCTACTCGGAACTTCTGGCAAGAAAGACAAAGCAGGGTGAGGTGTACCTTGGGCCCCTCCGTTTGCAGCCTCTCAGTGTGTCTGCTCCTCCCTTTGCCCTCTGGTGCCCAGACTACCTGGGGTCGGTGCCTCCACCCGGCCACCTCCAGATGGATCCGCCAAGATGTTGCTCCGAGCTCTCAGCCGTCCCTTCAGCATTGCTGTTCCACATTAGCATGGTTCCACTTCGGCAGAGACCTCCCAGCTGGACAGCTCCCTGAGAGAACCTGATCTCCTCAGTCCTGTTAGGATGTCAAGTCTGAGACTCTAATGTGTGATCAATTCCTGAAGTTAGCTGTCTGTGGATAGGGCACAGTGCCTTCACCAAAATGGTAGACTTCCCAAGTAACGGCATTTTAGGCATCACGAAGATGTAAGTCAGGAGTCATTAGAAACTTAGCTGACTTTAGCCCTTGACAAGACTTAGGATTCCCTTCCCAGTGCAGACGCTGGTAGTTTGCTTCCTGGAGTGGATGAAATCTGCAGCTATGGGGGACCCATTGCTCATAACTGGAAGGGAAGGGTGAGCAAGCAGACACTCCGGGGCCACTTGGCGAGGTCAGGAAGTAGTGGAACTTTTGTTATATATCTGCCTGTCACACCTGGATTAATAGACAGGTTTGCTTTTTTTTTTTAATTGTTATTCATTTTACAACTCAATAAAGCTTAATTATGAGGAAGCAGAAAGGCAAACAGAAGCCATGCTCACAGGATGTTGCACTCCTTGCAGCAATTCCTGCGAGGCCCTCACGCTTGCGATGCAATGTAGAACAAACCAAATTACGGGGACTATTCAAAATTCATTTAAAAACATCATTGAGGAGCATCATAATAAAAGCACAATGATGAAGACAAGCTCGGGTTGTTAATTTGTAGCATCGGGCGTGTTCGAGGGGCCTGTGTGCATGTGTGTGTAGGTACGTGTGCTCACGCAGCTTGGTTAGCCTTGCTGTGGACTGAGGGCAGAGGGGACGGATTGGACTGGCACAGGGGGTACATGGAGAGGGTCTTGCTGGAAAGTTTCTGCTGCTCTGTCCCCTGTTTTGGATGAAGGTCAGAGAGGTCATGTTAGGACTTGAGTTCCAGGGCCTTGTCTGGGGTGATCAGGATGTTAATGAGGGGCTGAGGGGGTACCCCAGCAGCTGGCCGCCTCGCACTCACCTGGCCTCGCAGGGGCGCCTGCCTGCTGCCCCCTGCAGACAAAGAGCATGCACTCTGATTATGTCAGACCCCATCAGGAGCATCTAAGGAGGTGCTGGAGGCTCAGAGCATTTAATTGTGTACCAAGTGCCCACCTCTCGGGGTAGCCAGTCAAACCTTGTGACCCAGTATGGGTGCCTGGCCTGCCGGGGCCTGGGAGCTTCTCTGCGGAGCTCACCAGTCCTGGCTCCTTTTGTTTTGCTATGTTTGGGCTGTGCTGGGTCTTTCTCTAGTTTGCAGTGAGTGGGGGCTACTCTCTACTCCTCATCGCGTGGCCCTCTCATTGTGGAGTACAGGCTCCCGGCATGCGGGCTTCGGTGGTTGTGACTCACGGGCTCTAGAGGGTGGGCTCCATAGTCGCAGCTGGCGGGCTTAGTTGCCCTGCAGAACCTGGAATCTCTCTGGACCAAGGATCGAACCTGTGTCCCTTGGCAGGCGGATTCTTTAAGCACTGGATGAACCAGGGAAGTCCACCAGCCTGGGTTCTAATCCAGGGTATCTGACTGCAGTCTTCACACCTGGTGTGGACTTGACCTCTCCCTCTAGCCTCAGTTCTTCGTCTTGGCTTCATGCCACCTGAGCTCCATCTCAGCTCCTCTCACCAGCCTCCTGCTTCCTTCCTCCAGGCCTGCCCCCCTCTGTCCTCCTGTTGCCCCAAGTTGAAGTACAGTCCACCCACCACCACTGCCACTTCACTCTTCCTGTTGTGATCTCAAATCCATTGTTTTGAGCCTCAGTTTACTCACTGGGAAAACAGGTGTCATTAAGTATGCCTTCCCTCCCTCCAGGAGTGTTTTCTGAATTAATTAATTATCTTAATTAATTAATTAAGTAAAGCACTTTGAGATACTTAGACAAAAGGTGGCTAGAAGTACAAATTATTATTTATTCTTAATGAACCCTTCTTTGGAGATAATTTATTTCCGATTCTGAAGGGAAGCACAGTGGACCCCAGGGGAAAAGAAAATGACAAGGTTAGTTCTTTTGTTGGTTTTGGGGGGAGAGTAGAAGGGGAGGGTGGTTACTATATGTAGTTATTCTCTCAGTGGGCTAACAGGGAGAGGGTTAGCCGGGCACTCTGCATCAATCTTGTGCCGCCCCAGCCAGGTCTGCTAACCCAAGAACGTGCAAAGGCAGACAGTGCCAAAGACAGAATGATTCAGAGATCCAATCACATTTGATTTGAAGACTGGGATGTGTGCATGCTCAGTCGCTTTAGTCATATCCGACCCTTTGCGACCTCATGGACTGTAGCCTGCCAGGCTCTTCTGCCCATGGGATTCTCCAGGGTTGCCATGCCCTCCTCTAGAGGTTCTTCCCAACCCAAGGATCAAACCCACGTCTTTTTTGTCTCCTGCATTGGCAGGCAGGTTCTTTACCACTAGCACCACCTGGGAAGTCACCAGTGCTGGAAAGAGAGAGAGAAAGAGACAGAGAAAGACAGACAGAGAGAGGAAGGGAGGAGAGAAGAGAAGGGAAGGGAAAGGAAGGGACAAGGGAGAGAGAGAGGGAGGTTTTGAGTGTATCTGTACCTGCCATGGCTCCTCAAGGAGACATGTGGAGAAAGCTGTGTGTTGGACTGCCATCTGCTCCGTGCGTGTTTCCCAGCCGGATTTCTGCCCCCGCTGCAGCATCTGTTTCCACCCAGCACTGACCATATCTGGACTTCCGGAGACTATCCCTCTCTCTGGTTTTCTCTCCCAGGTTCGGACCGCTGCAGAAGTGAGAGGTCTGCACATTTCACCTGTGGGCTCCTTGCCTCCTTGTTCTGTCACCCCACCCCCTGGATCTATGCCTGACTCGTCCCCAACCAGGCACACAGCCGCCAGGTGCTCTTCTTCATTCAATTCTTGTCTCAGGAAGTGCAGGTTGGGGTGTGTGGGGGAGTGGGAGAGGATGGGGTAAATGACCCAGGGTGAGGCAAACAGTTTCTCATTTTGGTGGTGCTTGTACCTCTGTAGAAAGCAACTTCTATAACCAAACACAGGTCTAAGGCTGAAGCAGGTAATTCTGCTCCTGCTGGGGCTGGAGATGGGGAAGGTGAAGGAAGGAGGAATGGGAAGAGGCTTTAATTATTTCCTTTCTATGCTTTTATATACCTTGACATTTCCCCCAGTGAAGATGCATGATTTTCATTATCACCATTTTCTATCTCAGGTACATGAACAAACAGCCTAAAGAAGATATTTAAGGCATCAGCCAGAAGAGGCTGGTTATTCTTCTCCCCGACAGTCCCAGTACTCCTGACATCACTTGCCAGCTGTGGGAGGTGCTCCGGGCCGGCCTGAGAGGGGAAGGGATTGGCCAGTGGGGCCAAGGAAAGCTGACATGAGCTGGGGAAGGTGAATGGGTGCAAGTCTAGAAAGGTAGAAGTGAACTCATGCCTCCTAAAGGCCTTGAAGACTCTGCAGTTTTACAAGACATTGAATGCTTTCCTACAAGACAAAGAGGGGGCTGGGGTCCTTGGTGAGAGTGGCCTGGTGTGAACTCTGCAGTCACGGAGGACATGCTCTATTAGAATAGAGAACATGGCGCTCTGCATTGGTGTCTGATTACAACTGTAGGTTGGGAGATGAGAGGAAACACATCCTCAGGGCCCTGGGGTGGGCTCTGGAGACAGACGACCCACCTCTAAATCACAGTTATGCCACTTGTTTGCTGGTAACTTCTAATGAGTTACTCAAGCACTTCATGCCTCAGTTATCTCATCTGTAAAGTGGGGGTAATAGCAGCATCTACCTCATGGGATGTGAGGGGTGAATGAGTTGAAATGACATAGCAGTTAAACATTGCTGGTATATGGAATGTGCTAGATATATATCAGTCATCATAATTGCTGTCACCAAAGCTTAGTGTTCATGCATGCAGGGGTGGCCAGGCCGGCCTGAACTGGGAGCACAAGGTGAGCTCAGATGTGTCAGCATATGCTTGCAGTGAGCGGAGGGGCCTGCCCTAGGCTAACTGCAAAGGGCAATGAAGAATCTTCTGGGGGTGAAGCCCTTTGGAGGGGCAGCATGTATGTGGGCCCAGCTCTGCAGAAAGAGTGATTCTGCTCAATGCCTGGTTTGTAGATTGTGCCCCACCAGTCCCCCAAGCCCCTAGCCTGATTCCCAGAGGTGCCAGGGCCTGTAGGGAAGAAAGAGGGAGCAAAACCAAGAGCTAGTGACCAATATTTCTGTAAGACAAGCACTAGGTAGCACTCACAGCTTTGGGGCTGGATAAAGTGCGCCTGGGGCCAGGGGCCAGGGGCCAGGGAGGCATCTCAGGAAACGCACTGAGGCCTGGGCCCTGGACGAAGGGAATGCAAACCTTGAGTGGTGGGCTGGAGATGCTGCTGGGGCTCCTTGGGAAAAGTCAGAGGTGGCGGCAGCTCCCAGAGGGGCAGCAGGATCAACACCAGAAAACATGACGAGCTTGTTATTATACAAGGAAGAAGCCTGAAATGCTCTTATGATGGGTCCTGCCTTTCAAGGAGACTGGGCTCAGTTTCTAGAAAGGCCTTTGGTCCCCTCCAAGGTTTCTCAGACTCTTGCTGCTGAATGATCAGGCTTTTATTCCTGTTTAGTTTTCAGTATGTCATAGAAGGATATTTTGTAAAAAACAGTAAAAATGAATTACCAGTAAACTGAAATAAAAAACAGATGTACAACTTACAAGTCCCAATTTTTTTATTACTGAAGTCAACAGACATAAAAACTACTCTGTCAAATTGCTGTAGGCTTCTAAATGCTTTCTCTCAATTTCTGGACTTAACCTCTTTGCAGACTGAGATCAAAGTCTGGGGCCTGGCTTGGGTCCAGGGACCACACTGGCCTCACCTGCTTGCTGATTTCATGGAGATGCTTGGTGCTTGGGGCAAAAGGTGAAGGGACGTCTGCCTCTGGGTTTGAGCAAGTGGGAAAACCAGGAATCAGCTTCCTAGCACTGCCATAAAAAAACACCGCATCATGCGTGGCTTGAAACAACAGTGGTTTATTCTCTCGCAGTTCTGGAGTCCAGAGTTCAAAGTCAAGGTGTCTGCAGGACCATGCTCTCTCTGAAGCCTCCAGGGAAGGTCCTTCTGTGTCTGCTTCACCTTCTGGAGGCTCCTAGCAATCACTGGCTTTCCTGGGCTGATCGCTGCCTCACTCCAGTCCCTGCCTCTGACCTCACATGGCCTTCCTCCTTGTGTGTCTCCAGGTCTCTGTCTCCTGTGGGGGCACCTGTCATGGGTTTAGGGCCCAACTTAGTCCAGTATGACCTCATCCTAAACTGATTAAATCTGCAAAGCCATTATTTACAAATAAGGGCACATTCTGAGGTCCTGAGTAGACAGAATTTGAGAGTCGCAGACACTGCTCACAATTCAGTCCAGCACAGTTAGGGGACCTGGAAGGTCCAGAACTTAGTGGTTAGCTTTATGCTTCATATTCCTGGGCAAGGAAGTCCTGGGTGATGCCAGGTACTTAGTCTGATCAGGACCATTTTACACTTCTGGACCATGTGGCCTGAGAAGGCACTGTTCACAGGAGTAGGAAGGGAATTTTTAGGGTACTTGCGGCTTTCTCTCCACAGCTTTTGAGGATGCAGAGGATGTGAGCCTAGGGAGTCTAAAGAAAAACCAACCACCCTCTTCGCCTGAGGGTCTGGGAGAGTCTTGGCCAGCGCTCTGAGGGAAAGATAAGGTTTATGGATGTGAGAGGCAGTGAATACCAGTGGTTAGAGCACTATCTCTAGTCTCAAACTTGAAGTCTGGTTCTACCATCAGAAGCTTTGTGGGGACTTCCCTGGGGGCCCAGTAGTTAGAACTTGGCCTTCCAATGCAAGGGGTACAGGTTCAAGTCCTGGTTGGGGAGCTCGGATCCCACATGCCTTGTGGCTAAGAAACCAAGACCCAGAACTGAAGCAATATAGTAACAAATTCAATAAAGCTTTTAAAAATGGTCCACATCAAAAAAACCTTAAAAGAAAGAGAAATTTTGTAATTCCTTTCAGTGCCTCAGTTTCCTCATCTGTAGAATGGAGCTAAGAGTAGCTCTCACTTCTAGGACTGTTGTGAATGATCAACGTGATAATATACATAAAGGGCTTGGCACAATGCCTGGCACATGGTAACCGCTCAATAGTTGCTCCCTATTATCAATAGAGTGATTTTTAGATGGACCACGGAAGGTGACTGCTATCTTGAACTGTGCCTGTTAGGGAAAAGAGACCTTGTATTTATAAAAACAGCTTCCATGTACCAAATGTTGTTATGGGTGATTTATACGTTTATATAACATCAATAGATGTTTCTAAGTGGTTAAATTGTGATTGATTTACTTATTAAGTTAACATCTCAAGCTTTTATGGAGACCTGCTATGTACAAGAGGCAGTGGGGGATCCGACCACATTTAAGGAAGGGCTACTGCACTTTGGGCAAAGAAATCAAATTTGGCTCTTAATGGGGTGTCAGCCTTTAAGGAGGGATTTCATAGAATTTTGTCTTAATACAGGAGATTTAATTAATTGACCTTTTGTGTCCCTCTGGCCCTTGGTTCTACAGGACAATGTGATAGAAGAAGGTGAATTATTTTCACGAGTGTGAAGCTTCATCACCATGCATGTCTTTGTCTATTTCACGAAGACAGTATTATTAATCTGAACTCTTCAGCAGTTTCTGTTATGCCAAAGAAAAGCCTTTTCAGTTCAGTTTGTTTTATTTCATTCCCATGATGATTTGTAGCAAAATAAAAAAAATGTGAGTTATAACAAAACTGGATTACTAATATGTAACCCGTAGCATTGCTTAATTTGGCTCGCTATTACAGTTTTAATAGAAAATATCATTTGATCGCAATTTAGAAATAAAATTTGATTTCCATATTATAACTAATATGAATAATAAGTCCCAAAATGTCTAATATACTTAGGCATGTCTATAAACACAATGAATATGTCTTGGATGTTCCTGGCATACTAATTCAAAGTCTCATTGTGTCCTGGTACCTTTCCTGAGCTCACTGACCTCACCCAGGAAGCTTTTACCAGCAATTAGTTTTCAGCTGTATTAGCCCTTTGGAGTGCTGTGATAATTAAAGTGTTATGCCTCTTTAAATGAAGTTGGCTGCTGGTGCCAGTCTGAATTGCTCTCATAAGAGTCCCCCCTTTCTCTCTGTGAAGTCTGGGGTTGTGGGTAGCTCTGCCATCTTGACTCTGGCCTGGGACCTGGAGCTCATTTACTTACAATACTTGCCACTTCCAGATCCCCAGGCTTGTTCTATCTTGCCATAAGGAGACAGGCTGTGTGCTTTTCTTGCCTCAAGAACAACTGCCATTCATTCATTCATTCAATAAGTATGAATTGATGGCCTATTCTGTGCCAGCACTGTATTTGATATTGGAGTTACCATGGTAATTAAAAACAGATTCAGTCCTAACTCTTATAGAATTTAATAATCATGATTAAAAAAATGCATAAATATATGCTATGGGAAAGAGAAATATGGTTGTAAGCAGAGGTTCCCATGATCCTTTTCTTGGGTTTAATTAATTTGCTAGTGGCTCCCAGAACTCATAACCCTAACCAGTTTATGATAAAGGGTATTATAAAGGCTACAGAGCAACAGATCAACTTGAAGAAATGCAGAGGGTGAGGTCTGAAAGGGTTCCCAGCACAGGGCCTTCTGTCTCCATAGAACTGGGATGTGCCATAATCCTGACATGTGTTCATCAGGGTGGATGCTCAGTGCAGCTTCAGGAGTTTTTATAGAGTTTAAGAATCTTTACAGCAATTTCATCCCCAGCAGCTCCCTAACTCCCCACCATCATGTGTAGTTCCTAGAGGCTGATGGGCGGGGCTACAAATGCCAACTCCCTAATCCTTGGCCTGTCTGGTGATTAGTCCCATCCTGAGGCTATATAAGGACCTGATCCTGATATAAAGCCCTTGTCTACACAACCCTGAACTTGCCCAACCTCATCTGATTTAAAGCCCTTGTTTCAAAAACCAACAAGATTTCTCTCACTTATGAAATTACCAGGGTCTTAGGAGCTCGGCCTCACGAACCATGGACAGAAAGTAAATGTATTTCTGAAACAACACCCTTCCTCTTACTTCCTTGGGATTGCAGGTCCCAATAAAACCACAGAAAGTAAGCTTTTGCCTCAAGTTCTGTTTTCAAGGTTACTCTGGCTAAGGCAAGAGTCCTTCCATTATAATGCTTAGTAACTTTTTACAGGGACTGTATCTTTATGCTTAACTAGAGGATAATTTTTTGGAAGACTATATGAGACTATATTTTCTCTTATCTCCCATGTTTCTTGCCAAAATGGCTAATGGTTTAATTGTCTCCATCTATGACTGCAATCAGCTGGTCAGAGCCCAGTGTGAACATAACAAGGACCGCTCACCCTGGACCTGGAATGACCCAGAACTGATCCCATGCTGAACTCTTAGGCGTCATTAGCTCATTTTCAGAGCTGATTCCAGCCCTCCATTTCGTTGCAATTTCGTTGAAATTTCGTTGAAATTGTCTACCTTTTGCCTTCATACTCTGAAAACATCAAAGCATCTTCAGGTCATTTTCATTTAAGAATCAATTAAATTAAGCCAGTCACACACCCTGTCAACCACACACCCCTGTCAATCACACACCCCAGTCTAAGAGTTGTTCTGTCTTACTCTTGCCCTTCATGACCAACATTTCCAAGTGTTTGCTATACTCTTTCTTGTCCTCATCACTTCTTGCATCCCTCTCAATCTACTGCAGTCTGGCTTATGCCCCATTTGATTCATCCATCACTCTTTTTGCTGGTCACCGTTGACTTCCATAATGTTGAATTCAGCATTTTCAAGAGTTGTTCAATATCCTCTCATTTCTTCTCAGCCAATTCATGGAAAAAGCAGCCCCATGCCCCCCAGATGGGCATCATCTGGTGGAAACAGAAGCCCAGAGAGAGGTCCACTTGAGGGGGACCCCTCAGTGTGGCAGTGGTCCATAGCCACCTAGCTGCCCTCACATACTGAGCTGATCACATGCTGTGAATCTTGGGAATGTTCATCCTCCATAGTGTTGAATCCAGTGGATACTTTAGTCATTACTTGCTTGAATTTTATTACATCTCATGTTGTTCATCATCCCTTCTTGAACTCTTCCTCGCTTGATCTGTGTGATTCCAGTCTTCTTGTTTTTCAACAACCTCTCAGGCTGCTCCTTCTCACCCTTTTCAGCAGCCTTCTTTCCTTCACTGACCACTTAGCTGTTTGTATCCCCCAATACTTGTTCTTGGCACTCTATTCTCCAGTTTCTCTGTGTAACCTAAGGGGTTTTCTCCTTCACACTGGAGCCCTGAACATCACAGATGTGTTTATAACTCTTGAATCTCTGAGTCTGGACTGAGTATCATCCTGTTGCCCACCAGCCTACAGGATATACCCCAAACCTCTCAAGCCTAACTTGTCTGAACAGAATTCTTTTTCCCTGAAACCTGTGTGACCATTGCCTAACCTCAGGGATGAATGCCACCATCGTCAGGAGCCTATGCCAGGACCTTATTGACTTGTCTCTACCTTCCTGCCCACCTCCCTTGCCAGGCATTTACTTAGAAAGGTCTGCAGCCTCTATGTCTCTGCCATCACTACCTTAGTTCAGCCTCTTGTAGATTCCTACCTGGATTATAGAAATAGTCCTTGGATTGATTTCCTTGTCTCCTGACTATCCTTCCTGGTAGGTACTTGTTTCCACTGCCATCAGAGTAATCTTTACAAAATCACCCTTGATTTTGCCATACTACTTCTTAAAAATCCCCCACTTATTGACTCCTCAGAGCTTCCAGTTTGTGATTCAAATGTCTGAGCTTCATTCATACAAGCTCTTTCATGATCTGCCCCTTGCCTAATACATTAACGTTCTTCTCTTTACGTTCCTACCTCCCTTTCTCCAGCCAAATTTGAATCTTTTAAATTCCTTGAACATGTTATGCTGTTTCAGACCTCCATATCTTCACACTGTCTCTTCTGCCTGATAACTCATCCATCCACTTTCTTAGCTAATACCTATGTATCTCCTCAATGCTTAGTACAATTACTAGCACATAGTAGATGCCCAACAGTGTTGCATTAATGAACTAAGACCCTGTCCCAGCCACTCCTCAAAAACAAGCCCCACTGATCACAATTAGGAGTAGACTGGAGAGAATGTGTTGATTGCTCTTTGTATAGAACTCATGGCTCTGTAGCTCTGTCTTAGTTTCTAATTTGGAGCACCTCTGTTCTCCTTAGGTGGGTGTTTCCACCTTGTTCCCCTTAACCCTGGCCCATTCATCCTTTGGTGGACCTGGTCCAGGTCAGGTCTCCTTCCCCTTTTGCTACCTTTCCTAGTGCCTCCCTCATCCCTCCATGTAGGAGCCTTCCCTGAGCCTAGCAATTTTGCTTTAGTTTTTAATCTTTCCTCATAAATTAATCTCTCTTGCTATCTAATATGCCTGGTGCCCTTCCCTGAACTCTCTCCACTTTGCCTACCTCTGCTGGGTAATGAGATGCCCATAGTTGGCAGCAATCTCTCAAGCTCCATCTCACCACTAGAGACCATTTCCTCTTGGCTTTGTGTTGTGGGCCCTGCACACACAAACATGCCCAAACCATCTTTCCTGTCTTATTTATTTCACTGCCACTTCCCATTGCAAACTCATCTAATTTGTGCTCTGCTCTGCGTCTGTGTCTCTCTCAGCAGGTCCCCACTTTTGAGGTCTCCCCTCCCCACTTATGAATCCATCTCTGTCTTTATGATTATTTTTTCCTTCCTGTGTTAATGTTATACCTTTGCAAGTTGAATCTCATTTGAAGGCACCTTACCCAAACAGTCTAGGTCACAGATAATAATTTTTTTTCCCACTTCTTCCCAGGCAGGGGCCTCTGTCAGTTTCAGGTGATGCCTTCCTATAAGTGCTAAGAAAAAAAGTGGATCTTTCTTGATCACACTTGCTTTTGTTAGAGAATGTCATCATGCTTGTTTGCCTCAACTGTCTTTTCCTGGGTCTCTGTGAAATTATCTTTTCCTCTTATTATATGGCATTCTTATTAATTAGTATTATTAAGGGACTAATATATATGAGTTTTCTGCTATGTTTGCTTCAAGTATTTTTGAATACTATATATTCCAAATAATATATTTGGTGCCTTGATGTTTTATAAACTTTCTTTTCTGTGTTTCCATCCCTAGCTCTATTCCTCAAACCTCTGACCATCTTAGAAGTTGGTGTAGATGAGGTTTTGAGGCTCAACAGACAGAGTCCCTCACTGTCACCCTCAACTGCAGTCATTTAGATGTGAGTATTTAGACATGGGTGTGATAAGGGCCGGGTAAGGTCATCCACACAGGTAGGCAGAGGGGGAAGGGTGGCAGGGTGCTGGGGGAAGGTCTCGACTTTGGAAGACAGCAAGTAAGCAGGCTTGATTCTGTCCCTCCTGGTCATGTAATCTCAGGCAAGTTAACTTTTAAGAGTGTCATTCTCACCCTAAAAGGGGAATAACAAAACCTCCAGGACTGTGAGAAATAAATGAGATGAAGTATGCCCAAGTACCTGGCATGCTGTTGCAGGGGGCAACTCAATTTAAGTTTCTACCCTTGATTTTGCCTGTAAGTATGTCCACCTCACCCCATCTCATATCATGGGGCCTGAAATCCCACCAGTCAGTCAGTCAGTTCAGTTGCTCAGTCGTATCTGGCTCTTTGCGACCCAATGGACTGCTGTACGTCAGGCTTCCCTGTCCATCACCAACTCCCAAAGCTTCCTCAAACTCATGACCATCAAATCGGTGATGGCATCCAGCCATCTCATCCTCTGTTGTCCCCTTCTCCTCCTGCCTTCAGTCTTTCCCAGCATCAGGGTCTTTTCCAGTGAGTCAGTTCTTTTCATCAGGTGGCTGAAGTATTGGAGTTTCAGCTTCAACATCAGTCCTTCCAATGAATATCAGTGACTGATTTCCTTTAGGATTGACTGGTTTGATCTTCTTGTAGTCCAAGGGACTCTCAAGAGTCTTCTCCAACAAGACAGTTTGAAAGCATCAATTCTTCAGCACTCAGCTTTCTTTATGGTCCAACTCTCTCATTTTAAAAAGACAAACATCCCCATGGTGTCTATGCCCTAGTCTGGTGGACACTCTCCAGGGAAACAAGCTGTCACCAGGAGAGTGAGGCAGCAGTTTGATGTCGGGAAGCAGGAGGGTGAATTTTGGGGACAGAGTGTTTGGGGGGCATTTCTGAGGAGCAGGGTGATGGTGAGGGAAATGCACCTGACTAGAGGGTTGGGGGTGCCCTCTGACCTCATGGTGTTTAGAGCAGCATTTCTGGAGTGTTGGATGATCCTGCAGCCTGGCTTGGGTGGCCTGAGATTCTGCATTTCTGCCCAACTCTGGGCTCACAGCGGTTGCTCTTCCCAGGACCACACTTTGGGTCGTGAGGGTTTGTCAGACTTTGACTCAGGCTCCGGTCAGTGCAGCCTCCTCCCAGAGCCTGACCCCCAGCTCCCTCTCCCACACCCTCTGAGACCAGTGAGGTTCCTCGCTTCCCGGCTGCAGGCCAGGATCGCCTGTCAGGCCCATTTGAATCGTTATTATTTATTTTTTCCCTCAGAGCCTCACCCGAGTCACTATTCCTAAGCACTTCCCTAAAATTGAGAGCTATTATATTCACTGCTTTCCTTTTATCTTTTCATCTGGCATTTCTATAGATTACAAAAAAAGCAGTTAAATTTGTCTGGTGTGATTTGTACCACATCAACGCCTGCTATTTACTGCTTGCGAGTCTATCTGCCAACACTTGCAAAGGGTTCCTCTGAGTGTCGCAACCTTGGCTTGTCTCAGAGGTGACTGTCATTTTAAGTTTCCCCAAAGGGGTATGCATAGACCTCAATTTATTCAATCAAATACATTCTTATTTTTAAACATACACATATACACTCACAAAATGGCCAGGGTCCAGGAATCTCACATCTAACTCTCCCACTGACCAGACATGTGATGCCAAGATAGATATCCTTGTCCTTGGAGTCCCGTTTCCCCACCTGTGAAGTGGATAGACTAAGACACGCCAGTTTGTCTCACTGTGAAAGCGCTTCCTGGAGAACTTGATGCAAATTTGGTGCTCAAAAAATGCTAATAGGGAAAACAAGTATCTCTATGCTCGGAAAGTTAATAAAGGGAAACCTCACTAATATGGAGCCGGGAGGCCAGAAGGGGGACTTCTCCTGCACACACCATTTGACATCAGTATAGATCCCGACAGGAAGAGACTACCTTGCAATTTTAGCAAGAAGTGACTTCACTACCCCAATAAGAGAAAGAAAGATGTCTCCTTGCCTGGCAACAGCTCAGCCAATGAGAGACTGGCACAAAACAGCCAATGAAAAGCCACTACACTTTGAACTCCCAGTTTCCTCCAATGAACTTTTTGTTTGTAATAGTCCCTCCTAACTTTCTTTTCTCCTCTACAAAAGAGTTTCCTCTCCTTTGGTTTATCTGACTTGCTCCTCACTCACCATAGTTGCGTGTCCCCCAGATTGCAGTTCTTTGCTATTCCTGAGTAAACCTGTTTTAATTACAGGCTGTTTTGGTGTTTTATAGGGTCACCCGGTGACACAGTGGTAAAGAATCTGCCTGCCAATTCAAGAGACACGGGTGGATCCCTAGTTCGGGAAAATCCCCTGGAGAAGGAAGTGGCAACCCACTTCAATATTCTTGCTTGGAGAATCCTATGGACAGAGTAGCCTGGTGGATTACAGTCCATAGGGTCGCAAAGAGTTGGCCACAACTGCAGCAACTTAGCATGCATGCACACATCTGTCTAGTTATATGAAAAAAGCACAAAGAGGACCTTAAATATATATTTATTGTTAATAAACATTTACTTGACTACATGTTGCAGATCCTTTATTGGGTTAAAAGCTTGAGGTAGACAAGGATTGTGTCTTAGTTCTCTTTATTTCATCGAGTGCTTAGTAAAATATCCATATAGCAGTGAGTACCTGATAAATATTATTTGAATTACTTCACTATATATTCTACTTACTGAAGGGGGTTTCTTGAAATTCCTCCATCACATCCTCAAAATTCTGTCACAGTTTCTGAGCATTTAAGAAGATTATGTCTATTCTAAATATTTAATATATTTCCTTTTGTCAACTACACTATAAAATGACTTTCCCTCTTCTTTTTGGCTTCTAGGAAGCTCACAGCTAAATGTAGTTAAGTGGCCAAAGTTAATTTTGGTTTGGATTTTCTTATCTCCCCTAATCTTCTATGGCTCCTGATTTGATATTTTGTTTTAATGTTCTTGTTTTAATGGTGATTTTCAGCTCCTCTAATACTTTTTTGGAAATGGTACAAATGAGACATAAATTATACATAAAACCAAAACACGAGGAGTATGATTTGTTTAAGTAAGTGGAAGAGTACTGGTAAACCTAGGCTTGAATTTCTTCCTTTGAGAAGATGATTTGAGAAATTTGCCACCCACAGCTGCATTGTGGAAATAATCACTGCACCATGGTTGGGTGAGAAAGGAGAAAACAGAGAAAGAAAGAATAAAAGCCTCACATATGTTTGAAAACCGAAAATTTCCTACCACCCACTCCATTCCCTTTTCCCAATCTGTCACTGCCCATCATTCATCACTGGTTTTGCAACCATATCCTTCATTGTGCTTGTCACACGACTGTGGTTTCCATAGGCTGCATCAAAGGTTGAGAAGCATTATCCCCACTTCTGCATTACCTAGAATGACATCTTTTCTCTCTAGCAATTCTGTCTAATCTGTAAAACCTAGCTCATCTTTCTCCTCCTGACCACTGTAGCTCACAGGAGACCTGCCTTCTTTAGACCCGGGCACAGCCAACTTCACTGTGTCTTTTTGTTCTTCTTCTTTAGTCCTCTGAGAAATCCACCCTTCCCAGGGCTGGAAAGGGAGCATTTCTTTGTTTCCCTAACAGTACCTAGTAGGGGCTGGTATACAGTGGGCATTCAATACCTGATTAGATGCTACTTAACATGTAATCATGGGCTTCGTTGATCCTGGGTTAGGAAGACCTCCTGCAGAAGAAAATGACTATCCACTCCAGTATTCTTGCCTAGGAAATTCCATGGACAGAGGAACTCAGCAGGCTACAGTCCATGGGTTGCAAAGAGTCAGACAAGATTGAGCAACAAACACACACATACACAATATGCAATCATAATCTCACACATGGTCATGATATGTATCAGCCTCCTAAGCTCTACAAGAGCATGCCTACAAGAGCATGCACAGGTCAGTCTGTAGCCCTAAGCATTTGTAAATACAAAGCCACACAGTCAGTGCTCAGAGAAGCCACAGGGCCATTGGAATCTGATCCTTGTACCTTTTTAAAGAAGCCCAGAGAGGAGAGGGTCCTGTGGAGGGCTCCACAGCTGGTTGATGGCACAGCAGAGACTAGAGCTCAAGTCATTCGACCTGGAGTCCAGCATGCACATGGCCTTCAGTTGTATCTTTTCACTGAGGCCAACCCTTTCTTCCTTCTTCAGAGTCCAAGCATGAGTATGCCAAGCTGAGATTTGGATTAAAGCATACCAATGAGATTTCTTCAACACAAGGCTGATGATTGCCTAGGAAAATGAGGCTTACAAAGTCAGATTCTATTTTAACTGTGTTAAGATGTCTGGCCAATTAAAGGACATTAGAGGTTAACAGTTCTTATAAAGTGGAGAATCATTTTATAAAGTGAACACCCACCTCTTTTGCCCATTGAGATTCTGTCAAGGTTTCTTTCATAAATGGAGGATTTGCCTTTTATACATCTTGGTTATACTCAAAAGTGAATGGTTATGAATTCATTTATAAACTCTGCAATAGGTATGAATTATTTATACAGTCATAATCTTAGATGTGTGAAATGTAACTCTCTCTGTTTCTTTATAACTGAACTCAACCTTAGTTCTCTACCTCTTATTTCTTCTGAAGGTGAAAAACAAATTTACTAGTTGAAGACAACTAGTCACTTCTCATTTAAATATGATTAGTTTGGGATTTAACCTGTTTTGCTCTTTTCTTCCTGGGATAATCCATGTTTCTGGGGGCCATGAGGAGGGGTACGTTGTGGACTCTGTACCATTTTGACCTCTGCCCCAATGCATCTGTAGCATATGACCTTGGTCCCGTCTACAGCTTCCAGTTATCAGATCATCACTGTTGGTTTTCTCTTTGTCCCAACTGCAAAGCCTCTTTGCCTCTTTTCCAGATGCTCTCTGGCCACATCTGTATCTCTTTGGGGGAAGCCTGGGAATGCCGGTGGCTTTCTCCACAGTACATCTGGATGAGCAGGCTCCCAAGACCAATCTGATCTGGATGGGGACACCTGATCTCTGGGCCACACTCTGGAAGGCAAACAACATTCTCCCCAGCTCTCAGATCTTCCTGCGTCCATCTGAGGTGTGTCATCAGTGTTTTGGTCATTCTTCTGCCCCCTTTTACTGTCTGGGCTCCACATCAGGGACTCATTTAAACTTCAGCCCCATCTCCTTTGATTCTTCCCTGTCTTACAGGTTGATCATCCCCACCTCTTACCCCAGGCTGGGGGTCAGGCGGGTAAGAGAATACCGTACTCACTTTGTTTTCTTCTCTATCATGTTTGAAACCTCAAAGCCCCATTTTAACTACCACAAATGCTCTCTCACAAAATGTTTTGCTTTCACATCTCTGTTTCTGCTAAGGGCATTCAAAGGGATGCCCTGAAATTCCAAGCTGGGCAATGGCACCACGTTCCTGACCATCCCCGCTCTTCTTGCTAGGCAAAGTATCTGGAAAGCTGCCTAAGTGGCAAAGAAAGGTGAGGTTAAAATATATTGGGAGGAGAAACCTTAGTTATTACTTCAAATTACTGTTCATCATATTTAACAATGATGGTAGGGAGTGTAATTTAGAGCAAGACTTCCCAAATAACCAGCCACAAATGGTTTATAAACAGGGGGAGAGGTAGTGATGCTTTTAGCCCTGGAGGCTTCTGGGATCCTCAGAGCCCATGGAACCATCAGCAGTTAACTGCAAGCAGCCTGGAGGGGGTCTTCTCTGAGTACAGCCTGAAGGGAAGAGTTTCCCAAGGGTCATCCTGTGGTCCTCACCTACAGAAAGCACAACACCTGTGCACCATGCACGCACTGGCCTCCAGGGTTGCTGAGGGCAGCCAAGAGATACTCTGCTTCCTACATGTCTCCTGTAAACAGTTATCCACTGTGTGCGTGAAGCTGCTGGGGAATTTGTGTTCCAGGCACCCAAGGAGCAGGGAGTGTAGCTCAAGATGTGCAAGGGATGCTGGGTGGGGCTCTTGGAGGGACAGGGACAACTGAGTCCCAAATCTCAATTCTACGTTCATGAGGTTCTCTCTTCCACTTGCAGGTGATGAGCCCTTTCAGGGTGGTCCTAAGCCAACTGCTGGGTGACTTCATTTGCATTCCTCCAATCAGGGTTCACCTTTGATTGAAACATTTGATGCGCAAAAGCTCAGCTCACTTAGATGTCCAAATGTAGTATCACAAGAAATTCTGATGGTACAATTGTCAATGAAAGAAAAGGAAAAGCTGTTAGCTTCTAAAAATATAATTTCAACTGTTGTAAATGTTTTAACTATCTGTAAAAGAATGATTTAAAATTTTTATTACCTAATTGTGTGAACAAAGTTTCTGGTGAATTGCAGTTATTGAGAATTTGAAGAGACCATCATTAAAAAGTATTGATCAGGAGTTGCATGGAGGCATTTCAAACATAAAACTTGATATGAAGACATTATGTTCAGAAGCTAGCTCAGGTTTCTCATTACGAATATGAAAATATATTATTTGAAATTTTATGCATATTCAATTTTTAATATCTTTCCCAATACTTATTCTTCTTATTGTAATGATATAATATAAACAAAAAGTAATAACAAATTTCCACTAAGCTGTATATAAAGATTTCCAAATCCCCTCTTGTTCATTCTGTTATGCATCACATCCAATACTATTTTTGTGTATGTGCCATAATGTAAAAAAGTTTGGGAGGCTCCATTCTGCTGCAAAAAATGTAAATTCTGGATACAAACAAACAAGAGTTCCAATCCCACTTCTGCTGTGTGCTGGTGGTGTGACTTTATCCAAGCTAGTTAATGGGCCTGAGACTCATAAAGCTGTGTCTGACTTTCTCATAGACAAAGTGGAGAAACAGCTGCTACTCTGGGGATGGATGAGCCCCAAAGGGTCTCACTGGTACCTCAAACTCATCTCTGCACCAGTTTGACCTGGAGCAAAATCTCTTGCTTTTCTATTTCATATTTATTTATTTTATTTAACCGTGGCAGGTCTTACCTATGGCACGCAGGCTTTTCTAGCTGTGGCCCATGAGCTCTCTAGATGTAGCATGTGGGCTTAATTGCCCTGTGGCATGTGAAACCTTAGTTCCCTGATCAGAGGTTGAACCCTTATCTCCTGCATTTGGAAGGCAGGTTCTTAACCACTGGACCACCAGGGAAGTTCCCTCTTGCCTTTCTGAATTCCATTTCCCCAGACCCAGGGATTCAAATGCTGCCTTCATGGGTCAGTGTAATGGTATGTGGTCCCATTTCCTGTTCATGAATCCCATCAGCAGCCTGATCTCAGGAGGAGCAGTGCTGGGTCACAGAGTCCCCATAAAACTGCCACCCCAGAAACAGGGGCTACTTGCTCCCAGCACCCGGCTGCTAGTTGCTGATTTAGTATTCAGAATTCGGAATTTATGGAGCCGCCTTCCTCTGTCACACCATCCATCAGAGACAGACACTCAAGAGATGGAAGGGGAAAAAATTAAAAACCTGTTTATTGCTCAACTTGCTCTAGGCATGTTTTAGCTTATTGTTCAGCTCTGTTCATTTCCATGCAATTTGAATGGCTTTCTTAGTTGCCGTGGCCAACATGTATATAAATGGTTGGATGCATGGACTCACAGAGATATCTTTATCTCTGGCAAAATGAAAAACCACCAGAAATTATTCTCTCTGTGAAGTTTTTAAGACTTAGGGGCAGGCGGGGACTGCCAGCCCGTGTCTGGCCCAGCTCTAGCTTCCCAGGCACCCTTGCGTGGGCCCGGGGCCTCCCTTCGCTGGGGGAGGGTGCCGCACTGCAGTGTTTATTGGGATGCTGCATTTGTTCCCATCGATGTCAAGGGGAGCTTGTCAGCAGGATGAGCATAGAATGCACAATGGCAACAGGCAGACTGACAGGCAACTGGATATGTGTGAGGGAAAGAGGTAAGAAGAGATCAAAGGTCATCTTTGCAGAACAAGGACACATCCAGGTTTTTAAAAACACTGAAATGCGTCTGGTGGCAGAAGAAGATAATGTAAATCAGACTCTACAGGGATCCAGGAATCCAGGGCGAGATCTCTTTCCCACCCTTAGAGCTGTCTGGGGTCCTAGGTCAGGCTCAGTTCAGTTTAGTTCAGTCGCTCAGTCGGGGTCAGTGATGCCCGACTCTTTGTGATCCCATGGACCCCAAGGAAGCCCAGCACGACAGGCTTCCCTGTCCATCACCAACTCCCAGAGCTTAGTCAAACTCATGTCCATTGAGTCAGTGATGCCATCCAACCATCTCACCTTCTGTCATCCCCTTCTCCTCCCACCTTCAATCATACCCAGCATCAGGGTCTTTTCCAATGAGTCAGTTCTTTGCATCAGGTGGCCAAAGTATTGGAGTTTCAGCTTCAGCATCAGTCCTTCCAATGAATATTTAGGACTGATCTCCTTTAGGATGGACTGGTTGGATCTCCTTGCTGTCCAAGGCACTCTCAAGAGTCTTCTCCAACACCACAGTTCAAAAGCATCAATTCTTCGGCGTTCAGCTTTCTTTATAGTCCAACTCTCACATCCATACATGACTACC